>AWOL01S0168296.1:0-13575 GCA_000715115.1 Nicotiana otophora | reverse complement strand
AATTTGTTCTTCCCTGCCCTCGAATGTTCCATTAACTTGGTTTACCACAAGGAGGGAGTCGCACTTGGCTTCGATCACCTCTGCTCCCAAGCTTTTAGCTAATTCAAGTCTTGCAATCATAGCCTCATATTCAGCCTCGTTGTTAGTCAATTTCACAGTTTTAGTAGATTGACTAATTATTTTACATGTTGGTGGCTTTAGTACGATGCCAAGATCTGACCCTTTTGCGTTTGAGGCCCCATCCGTAAAGAGGGTCCAAATTCCAGAGAAAGTCCCCGAGTTAATCAATAACTCTCTTTCGACCTCGGGTATTAAGGTCGGCGTAAAGTCGGCCACGAAGTCAGCCAAAATTTGGGACTTAATGGCGGTCTGGGGCCGATACTCGATATCGTAACCACTTACTTCCATGGCCCATTTGGCCGATCGGCCAGAGATTTTGGGCTTATGCATCATGTTCCTTAACGGGTAAGTTGTTACGATACATATGGGGTGACATTGAAAGTATAGTTTTAGTTTACTAGAGGTGCTTAGCAAGGCGAACGCCAGTTTTTCTATGTGAGGTATCTATTTTCGGCCTCACCTATGATCCTACTAACATAATAAATCGGAAATTGCGTACCTCGTTCCTCTCGAACTAGGACTCCATTTACCGCTATCTCCGACACCGCCAAGTACAAGTATAGTTGTTCGTCTGTCTTCGGTGTGTGAAGCAGTGATGGGATCGATAAGTATCTTTTGAGCTCCTCCGGAGCTTGTTTACATTCAGGAGTCCATGAGAAGTTATTCTTCTTTTTCAACAGTGCGAAGAATCAGTCGGACGACCTTGAAATAAATCGCCCCAGAGCGGCTATGCGCCCAGTTAGCCTTTGCACGGCCTTTACGTTGTCTATGACTGTGATATATTCTATGTTTTTGACCTTGTCGGGGTTGATTTTGATTCCTCGGTTGGATACCATGAACCCGAGAAATTTACCCGATCTAACTCCGAACGCACATTTTTTCGAGTTCGGTTTTATATTTTACTTTTTCAATATGCTGAAGGTTTCCTATAAGTGTTTTAAATGGTCCTCTGCTCGCAGGGACTTAACCAACATATCGACAATGTAAACTTCCATCGATTTTCCTATTTGTTCTCCGAACATCCGATTTACTAAGCGTTGGTATGCGACGCCGGTATTTTTTAATCCAAACAGTATTACATTATAACAGTATGTGCCGTATTTAGTGATGAAGGATGCTTTTTCCTGATCACCTGGCCCATCCGTATTTGGTTGTATCCGGAATAGGCATCGAGAAAACTGAGGACCTCGTGGCCGATTGTGGTATCGATCATGCGATGATGTTGGGCAAAGGAAAAGAGTCTTTAGGACATGATTTATTAAAATCTTTGTAATTTACATGCATTCTTAGTTTATTCCCCTTTTTAGGGACTATCACTATGTTTGCCAACCAATCCGGGTATTTAACCTCTCTAATGGACCCTATTTTAAGGAGTTTAGATACCTCGTCTTTGATGAAAGCATGTTTGACCTCGGACTGGGGCCTCATCTTCTGCCTGGCCTGATTGATTTTAGGGTACATGCTTAGTTTGTGAGTGGTTACCTCCGGTGGGATCCCTGTCATATCAAGATAGGACCAAGCGAAACAATCTATATTAGTTACAATGAATTAAATAAGTTTTTTTCTGAGCTCGGGAGTTAACCCCGTGCCCAGGTATACCTTCTGATCGGGCAAATGTTCGACCAATATAACTTGTTCCAGCTCTTCGACCGTTGATTTGGTTGCATCGGAGTCATCGGAGACTATAAAAGATCGGGGGATCCCATAATCATCGTCTTCATAAGTCCCCAGCTTATTCGATTGGGTCGTGGCCGGTGACTGATATTTGGCCTCTTGGTTTGCGCCCAAATTTGGTTCTTTCGATGTTGTGAGTATTGATATTGGAATCACTTCTTCGGCTGCAAACATCTCTTTTGCGGCTGGTTGTTCCCGCAGACTGTCTTAATCCTTTCCGGAGTTGGGAATTTTAACACTTGGTGAAGAGTTGAGGGCAATGCCCTCATGTTATGGATCCACGGCCTTCCGAGAAGGGCGTTGTATCTCATGTCTCCTTCAATCACATAAAACTTGGCCTCTCTCCCTCCCGTATGGTTCCGATGATGTTGATCGGTAACGTTATCTCTCCCTTAATTTTTTCACATGCCATGTTGAACCCGTTTAAAATTCAGACTGCAAGCACATCTTTGTCTCGTAGACCGAGTTGTTGCACGCCCCTCGACCGAATAATGTTGGCCGAGCTACCTGGATCAATCAACACATATTTAATTCGAGTTCTATTTATGAGTGCAGATATTACCAGTTCATCATTGTGAGACTGTATGATCCTTTCCGCATCTTCATCGCTGAAAGATAAAATTCCTTCCGGTACGTAGTCTCGAGTTCGGTTCTCCCTAGTGATGGATATTTTGGTGCGTTTCAACATCGGCCCTTGTGGGATATCGACTCCACCGATGATCATATTTATGACATGTTGAGGTTAGGTATCTTCTTGTTTTGTCTATTTGTTGGAATCCCTGTTTCTAAATTGGTTCTTGGCTCGGTCGCTCAAGAATTCTCGAAGGTGCACATTGTTGAATAAACGGGCTACTTCTTCTCTCAGCTGTCGACAGTCTTCCGTTCTATGACCGTGAATGCCATGATATTTGCATATCTAGTTAGGGTCCCTTTGAGTTGGATCTAATTGTAGAGGTCGAAGCCATTTGGTATCATTGATGCGCCTGATAGCTGATACGATGGCGACATCATCGACATTGAAGTTGTACTCCGATAGCCTCGGCGCTTCTATAAGCCCGATGGACCTGTCGAAGCTATTTTTGTTCATGAGTCCCCCGCTGCTTCGACCTTTCATTTCTTACGGCGTTCCGCCCGGACCCACTGCTCCTCCGATCTCTATTATATGGTAGATATTGATCCCTGTTTGATCTTGGTTCACGATCGATGCCTCTCTTGACTCTGTCAAGGGTTCTAACGGGATAGATAGACTCCGAGAGGGCCCCGAGTTGGTCATCTTTAACTCTGATTTTTGATTGATACCGATTATGTACATTTGCCCAAGTAACGACAGGGTATTCTATCAAATTCTGCTTCAGTCGGTGTGAAGCCACCGAGCTCCGAATATTGAGTCCCTGAGTGAAAGCTTGTACAACCCAATCATCAGCGACTGGCGGCAGATCCATTCGTTCCATTTGGAAACGGGAAACGAATTTTCTGAGCATCTTGTTATCCTTCTATTTAACTTTGAAAAGGTCCGATCTTCTGGCTTCAACCTTGATGTCACCATCATGTGCTTTCACTAAGGAGTCTGCAAGCATAGCAAATGAATCAATAGAATTAAGAGGTAAGTTGTGATACCATGTCATAACTCCCTTTGACAGGGTTTCCCTGAATTATTTTAGTATAACAGACTCGATCTCGTCGTCTTCCAGGTCGTTCTCTTTTATGGCACACGTGCAAGAAGTTACATGCTCGCTTGGATCGGTCGTCCTGTTATACTTAGGTATTTCGGGCATACGGAATTTCTTGGGGATCGGCTTTGGAGTCGCGCTCGAAGGAAAAGGTTTTTGCACGAACTTCCTGGAATACGAGTTTTAATATCGGAGGTGCCCCTGGGATTTGATCCACCCTCGAATTGTAGATTTCCATATTTTTATCGTTTGCTTCGATTTTCCCCCCTCTGATTTTATCCGCTTTGTCAGCTCTTCGAGCATCAAGGGGCGGATCATGTTCAACTCTGTTCGACGTCTGGCTTTGGTTCTGCAACTGAGCTATCGCCACCTGTTGAGCTTGCAGCATTTCGAAGATCATCCGTAGGTTGATCCCGTCTTCTTTAATATTTTGTGTGTTTTGAGCTGCCGATCGGGCCTTACCATAGATGCTATTTTCGGGGTCGGTAGGCAAGTTGGCGTCGATCGTCACATGTGAATTAACATCAATCGGGTATGCAATCGTAATTCCTACGGGACCAGCAGGTGGCCCTACGTTACCGGACGCTATGTTGTTATTCTCGCCCTGGTGACCGGACTTGTTGTCGATAGGCAGGGGTGCTAATTGAGAGTTTGACATTTTTAGCCTGGAATCAAAGATACTTCAAAGAGCAAGTGTAAAGTAGTGTGCGTTATGAAGATTTGTATCAAATAACCACTATTATCCTTTACCCCTCGGTGGACGCCAAACTGTTTACCCTCAAAATCGGACAACAATTGAATTTATTAGTGGTTATAAGAACATGTGAATTAACTTGATACAAAGCGATAAATTAGATTGTAATTAAAATAAATAGCGATAAAATAAACTGCAAACCACATGAATTGGACGATTTCAATTTAAGAATTCCAGCCACCATTGAGTTGAATATACTTTTATTCACAGAAAAAATATCAAAGAGTAGGATTTTGAAAAATATATTTGCTTATGAGCCTATGTTACAATGTATTTCATGGATTTTCAAGTCCCCTTTAAATATTGAGGGAGACCTCCCATTTAGATATTATTTAATTATACTATAAAAACATAAGTCCTTGATTTTGAAGACCGTTCGTTCCCTTTTTGATTAGTTTCGTGACTTCCGTCATAATGATCGGTTAATGGCAAGAATCATGGACCCTTGTCGAATGAGGTGCCAGAGCTTTCTTCGAGACCGTTAGAAACATGACCGGTTACACCTTCGGTAGACTCGAGGGCAAATCTAACAATCTCGATGGCTAGTTTTGATGATGTTTTGGGTCCGATCTTGAGTATTATATTCCGCCCTCGGCTGACCATATTACATGTCACATCGAACCTCGGACTTCGATTTTTACCCTATTATAAATGTACCGACCTTGGCCCTCCATTTGTCAAGCTCGATCGAACACCGAGCTCGATTTTACCCGTATACAATGCATATACAGATCCAAGCATCCATGACCTTACCTACAGTTTTTTCATACGTGATTCATTTTAGATGCTTATAAAAAAACATTTTACTCGATCCAAAAAGATCAATTGAATTTTATCTTATTGTTAGTATATAAGATTAATGTTTGGTCCTTTGGAGACACCCCATGAAATTGGAACTAGTCCTAGCTACTTTCGATTCTTCTATTTTCATGTTTGACATGACCAAGTTGAAATTAATTTAGCATCTTCCAAACTCTTAAAGATCAAATGAATAAAATAAAGAGGAAGAAGATACATTCTCCTGAAAAAATAAAAAAGCATCCTATAAATTTTTTAAGGCAATGGAATATCCGTAATATTCATATACGAGATAATTTTACTTAGGTTTTCAAATACTTTTCTTTTATTATGAAAATGTTAGAATGGTCTCTGGCTAAAATAATAGTATTGTACTTGGTATCACCATCAGATGTATATATTTCACGTTAGTGGTAATGTGGATATGATTACTCTACATATATGGAGGAGTTTTTATTCTTTAAATTTTTCTTGTATTATGAAAATATTGGAGTATTCATTAATTAAATTACATTTGTACCATCATGATGTAATATATTTCATTATTGGAGGATAATTTGGCCTAATTAAGCATATTAGCAAACGAATGGCTCAAGTCGAAGCGAGTGAAAATTAGAGGGTCAAATGATTTTGTAATCTATTATAAATTTATTTTTAGTTTTATAACTCTATTTTGAACTATCTTTTACACACAGATCTAAAAAATACTTTTTTAATTTCGAATTTTATAAAAAGTCATAAAGGCTCATTTCCTCAAAATAAGATGGCCTAATAACCTGAAATAATAGTTTAGGGACAACATATTATACTTTAGAAAAGAATATTGGGAGTTGAGAGCCATCTGTCTCGTCCAAAATATATTTCTTCTTCCTCAAGCAGAACAAAAGTAGCAGTGCCGAGGCCTATTTACACTCCCACTTGCCCCTATTTCTGCAAATCCTGTTTACTGCTGGAACTTTGCGGTATCATCTTCAAACTCTTGATTGTAAGTGAAAATTTGATTTGCTGATGCAACCACAAATATAGCTTGTCACAATCTGTTTGAATTTTCTGTTTTGATTTACTTAGGTTTTCCGGTTTTTCCTCAAGAAGAAATTATTCCTGTGTAATTTAACTTTTGTTTTTTGGTTATTTTAACTCAATTTTATATTTTTTGTTTTTGAAGAAACTAGATTGTGCACATTTTCTAGGTAAATCAATTTTTCATGTAAATGTGAACAGATAGAGAACGAGAAAACATACTTCCATCCTGTCAATTTTTATCTTTATAGAAATTAAATTTTGAAAAATTTAACCTAGGAACATACTTCGTTAGATCCGTGCTACATTTTTAATATTTGAAGATGATATTGGATGAAGGGAAGAAGAAAAAAGTGGACTTTTTATTGGTGCTGGACGAAGTTATTGATTTCAGTCCTTTACTTTTTGGGCAAGTTTGTTAATCATGATTCAAAGCAATGCTTTAGAAATTTATAGTATTCATTTAGGAAATTAAGCTAGTGATTTTACTCTCTAACTTATACTGCTTTTGCTTTGCACGTTATCATTTTACAGGGTTATATTAAAGACTAGTCTTAAAACTCAATGGGTGATAGTCAGTACTCTTTCTCACTCACCACTTTCAGGTATAGTTTTATAAGACAGACACTGTATGTATTGAATCAATTATATTGTGATATCTGATATTGTAAACTTGTAATGTGTTATCATATATAGCCCATCTGGAAAGCTGGTTCAGATTGAACATGCATTGACTGCTGTTGGATCTGGTCAAACTTCATTAGGGATTAAAGGTAACTCAAGCCCTAGTTTAAGTGCAAAGTTACTGATATAGTGATAGCTTTGATTATGATTAAATTACTTATAATTATTAATTAGATGACTTGTGCTCCCATACGGGGGTATTTACTTTAGTGAAGAATGTAGTTGTGTGATTTTGTATTGTGGGGTCATTTATATATCATTAAAGAGATTCCTTGTGGTTAAAAGTTTCAATCTTCTTTTGTTCTCTTAGCACGATTATATGTTGTGTAGTTCTTGTAGTGCTTTAATTTACATGTGTCTAAGTGGATGAATGCAGCTGCTAATGGTGTTGTAATTGCTACTGAGAAGAAGTTACCATCCATCTTAGTTGATGAAGCATCTGTAAGTATATATATTCCTTTACACTCTGCCACTGTTGTCTACTTATGAGTGACTGTTTATAGTTAATTATAGTAGCCAGAATGACNATATATATTCCTTTACACTCTGCCACTGTTGTCTACTTATGAGTGACTGTTTATAGTTAATTATTGGAGCCAGAATGATNTTAGTTGATGAAGCATCTGTAAGTATATATATTCCTTTACACTCTGCCACTGTTGTCTACTTATGAGTGACTGTTTATAGTTAATTATAGTAGCCAGAATGACTGTTGATAGTTAAGCAAAGATAGAGGCGCTCTTATTTTTCTCTCTGGAGTTGATTCTAGTGCTTTATGTTGATACTGCCTGTTCCTTTTTGTTGACCAAAATTTCCAATGACTGTATTATGTGAATAGACGTGTTGCAATTTAGCAAAAAGTTAGGCATAAATGAAGAATATCGTCTGTTAGTTCCATCAATGAATCCCTGGTCTGATATCCAATTGAGCTTTATCAAGATTGAAAAAAATGTTTTCTTATTAAGTTATTATAATTATAATCAGTCTGTTTGAATTTGCGTACGTGTTGAGGATATATAGATTTATTAGTAATGCTTAGTTTACTGCTCTGTAGAGTTATATTCTAAATAATATTCACAAATACAGTCACCAAGTTACAACATGCCATACGTGCATTTAAGTTTATAGTCTTTACTGTTAAATTCTTATTTTCTGTGGTTCAATGCTATGTATTACACTGATGCTATATTATTGAACTTTAATAAGCACTAAGTTTCACAGCTATCGGTGTTTTGGGACTGCATGGGGATTCCAACCTTCTTTTTTCTTTTTCTTTACATTCCTTAACCTTTGCCATGTAATGATGTCCTTGTAGTTACGCTATCTATCCCTGACTCTTTGAAATGCACAACAGGTGCAGAAAATACAGGTTTTGACGCCTAATATTGGAGTTGTCTACAGGTACAATCTGTTATAACTTATACGATACCTTTGGTTGTATTTCCTTAAAATCATATTTGGTTAAAATAAAGAAGTGGAATGATTGGAATTGATAGCTGTGATGCATTGTCATGGATCTCCATCGAAAGATTCTTTCTTGATCTAACTACTGGATGTGGAACCTGTAGAAATGTTGGAATGAGTATGCTATTTGATATTTTTTAATTAAGAATTTTTTTTCCAACACACAGCAGCACTAAGATAGTGCTGAGATGCTTTACCTAAACGTTAACCAGTTTGCTAGGAATAGGCTTTAGTTTTAGAACCATAATCAAGGAAAGATTTCTTTAAGTTGTAGAGAACTTGATCGAAACTTTACTCATAAAGAATTGTCGATTTACATTTTATAAAGCTGAGTTGACTCTGGAAAGAAAAGTTCTGTTAGAGTGAAGAAGAGCAGTAATCGGCAGTCAAAATGTAAGAGGAAACCCTAGGCTACCGTCAGAGAAGATAGACGAAGAGAGAATGTTTCTATTTTTTCTCTGTGTTATTACAATAATGAGTTTTTCTTACTGCACAAAATATCTATGCTGTCTTCTTATATACAATTGGGCCGGGTGTACAATTAAACTGAATGTAAGAATACAAAATGGGCTAACTATCCAGAACACTATTATTAACAATTGGGCCTAAACCAAACTAATATATGAGATGTGTATAAGAGACAGGAATGTAAGAATACAAAATGGGCTAACTATCCAGAACACTATTATTAACAATTGGGCCTAAACCAAACTAATATATGTGATGTCCAACACCCCCCCCCCCCAAGCTGATGGGGGAAGCACTCCAAGCTTGCAAAGCAAATGATGATGAGCAGGGCCTGGAAGAGAGTTAGTTAAAATATCAGCAAAGTTGTTAGGAGAAGAAACATGGTGCAAGGAAATCAAACCAAACGCCAAACAATCACGAACATAATGGCAATCAATCTCAATATGTTTAGTGCGTTCATGAAAGACAAGGTTCTTGGCAATGTGAAGGGCAGTCTGGCTGTCGCAAAAGATGGGAATAGGAGAAGACATCACTAAGCCCATGTCCCCCAAGATCCTCACGAGCCAAGAAACCCTATACTCTGCTTCAGCAGAAGAGAGTGAGATGGTAGGTTGCTTCTTGCTCTTCCAAGAAATAGGAGAGCCTCCCAAGGTATTATAATATCCAGTAACAGACTTCCTGGATTGGGCACAAGCAGCCTAATCAGAGTCAGAAAAGGCTAGAAGGGACAAATCAGAATAGCTGGAAAGAAGAATCCCCTGCCCAGGTGCATTCATAAGATACCTCAATACATGAATACCAGCTAGCATATGAGGAACCTGAGGACACTGAAGAAACGGACTAAGATGTTGAACAGAGAAGGCAATGTCAGGCCTGGTGTGTTGTTGGAGAAAATTCAGCTTACCCACAAGTCTCCTGTAGGTGCTTGGATCAGATAAAGGAGCACCCATATCATTGTACAACTTCACTGAAGGATCCAGGGGAGTAACCACAGAGGTAAAATGGTGGCAATTGAACTCAACCAATAAATCAGAAGTGAACTTCTGCTGGCACATAAGAAACCCTTCAGAGTGAGCAGAAACCTTTAGACCCAGAAAATAGTGAACATGACCCAAGTCTTTGATTTTGAGTTGTGTATCCAAAAACACTTTCAGATTGTCCAATTCCAAAGCATCATCCCCAGCCACTAAGATGTCATCAACATAGACTGCCAGAACAGTGAGGGAAGACCCAACAGACTTGGTAAATAAAGAATAATCATTCTTGCTTGAAATGTAGCCCCTAAAAGACAAAGCTTCAGACAACTTAGAAAACCATTGTCTGGAAGCCTGTTTGAGGCCATATAGTGACTTCTTGAGCTTGCAAACCAAAGGAGAGGAGGATGTAGAAGCATAAGAAACCCTTCAGAGTGAGCAGAAACCTTTAGACCCAGAAAATAGTGAACATGACCCAAATCTTTGATTTTGAATTGTGTATCCAAAAACACTTTCAGATTGTCCAATTCCAAAGCATCATCCCCAACCACTAAGATGTCATCAACATAGACTGCCAGAACAGTGAGGGAAGACCCAACAGACTTGGTAAATAAAGAATAATCATTCTTGCTTGAAATGTAGCCCCTAGAAGACAAAGCTTCAGACAACTTAGAAAACCATTGTCTGGAAGCCTCTTTGAGGCCATATAGTGACTTCTTGAGCTTGCAAACCAAAGGAGAGGAGGATGTAGAAGAGGAAGGACATGAGACTGAAAATCTAGGAGGAACCTTCATATAGACTTCTTCATGGAGATCACCATGAAGAAAAACATTGTTGACATCAAGTTGATGCACAATCCAGCCTCTCTTGGCAGCAATAGAAAGCAGACATTTGATGGTGGTGAATTTGACCACATGAGAGAAAGTCTCAATGTAGTCAATATCCTCTTTCTGTGTATCCCCCTGATGACAAGTTCGGCTTTATACCTTTCCACAGTACCATCAGACTTGTGCTTGCTCTTGTAGACCCATTTATAGGGGATGGGCTTTTTGTTACGGGGAAGAGGAACAACATCCCAGGTGTTGTTGGCCTCAAGAGCCTTGAATTCCTACAGCATGGCCTTCTGCCATACAGGATGAGAGGCAGCCTGCTGATAGAATTGAGGTTCATGCAAGACTTCAGCATCAGAAGAAACCTTGGGCTGGACAGGAGGAGAAGTAGAGGGAAGAGCAGAATTGCAAACATAATCCCCCCAGGTAAACATGGGGTTGGTGCACCCTGGTGGATTTCCTAAGAGAAGGAGAAGGGAAAAGAAACAGGGATGGGGGGACTGACAGGAGGAGAGGAAGAAGTAGAAGAAGGAGGGGAAAAAGGGGAAGATGTAGGAGCAGCAGGGGAGGAAATAGGTGTAGAGCTAGTTGGAATGGAAGGAGCAGGAAAAGGATAAGGGGAAACTAGATCAGCAGCAGAATCAGAGGAGGAAACAGGAAAAACTGAGGAAGAGCCAGAAGAGGAATAAGGAAAAACCCATTCATGAAATTGCACATTCCCGGAGAAAAATATAGAATGATTTGAAAGGTTGAGTAGTTTATAACCTTTCTTGCCACATGGATATACTAGAAAAACAGAGGCAATGGCTCTAGGGTGGAATTTATCCCTCTCAGGTTTGGGAGTAGTAGCAAAGCAGAGGTAACCAAAAGACCTCAAATGATCATAGGTTGGAGGAGTACCATGCAACTTTTCAAAAAGAGACATGTTGCCCAAAACAGAGGAAGGATTGACAAGATAAGTAGCAGTCAAAACACAATCACCCCAGTATGTGGTAGGAAGTTTAGATTAAAACAAGAGAGCTCTAGAAGTTTCTAATAAGTGCTTATGTTTCCTTTCAACCACCCCATTTTGTTGTGGAGTATCTCTGAAAGACTGAATTGAAGAATAGAAATGAACTTTAACCATAGAAGTGAATGCCTTTAAGACAGATAAAGCACTAGCTTTGCGTGAGAGTAAATGAGTCCAAGTGACTCTAGTGAAATCATCAACTAAGGTGAGGAAATAGCTGAAACCATTATATGTTTTAGTGTGGTAAGGACCCCAGACATCAGCATGAACCAATTGAAAAGGGACAGTAGTTTTAATAAAACTATCAGGGAAAGGTAATCTTTGCTGCCTAGCCATGGGGCAGATAGAGTATAAGAAAGGTTGTTTAGAATTAATTTTACCAGAAAGAAAAGGAATGGATGTCATCCTGTGGTAGGGCATATATCCTAATCTTTGATGCCAAACCAAATCCATTTTATTATTATTAGAAGATGGAATACAAGAGGGACTGTGGGGTAAGGGATCAACAGAGATATTACATGCATTACCGGAAGTAGGAGAAGAAACAGAACAAGAAAGTAAAGGCATATCTGACAAAAGGAAATACAATCCATGAGCCTCTTTACCAATTTCCAATGGCCTCTTCAGAGAAGGGCCCTGTAGAGAACGAGAAAAATTGGTAAATATAGCCATACACTGTAATTGAGTTAGGAGTTTGTGTACAGAAAGAAGATTGAATTGAAATGAAGGGACCATAAGGACATGATGTAGAATTATATCCTGTCTAAGATACATGGAACCAGTAGAAACCACTTTCACTTTGTAACCATTTGGTAAAGTTATTAAGAAAGGAGAAGCTAGAGGTTGAATGTTGTGAAGAAAATGTTTGTGTGGAGTCATGTGATTAGTTGCTCCAGAGTCTAAAATCCAAGGTTTTCTATCTAAATTAAAGGATGCCGATAAAGAATGAGCCAAAGAATGCATTTCCTCTACCGGGAGATATGACACACCTGCAGAGTGAGCATATCCACTATTGTCTGCAGGTGAACTGGCAGCAGAGTAACCGAGAGAGATGTGAGCCTGTTGAAGTAGTGTCATGAGATGACCATACTGTTCTTTGCTAAACCCATGGACTAGAGGATCAGGAGACCTGATAGTAGCAAGAGGGTAATGATTGTGAGAGGGTTCCTCCACCTGGGTAATGATTGTGAGAGGGTTCCTCCACCTGGACACATGAGACAGATCTCTTGTTCTTGGTAAACTTGAAATTAGGGGGAAAACCCACGAAGTCTGTAACATTTCTCTATGGTGTGACCACTCTTCTTACAGTACTTGCAAGAGACAGTTGAAGAGGGTTGAGGCTTCTTTGAATCAAAGGTGACCCTCTGAGAGTATTGTTTACTTGAATGATGTTGGGTTGATGGTACAGAAAAAGATGCCGAGTCCAAGGAGTATCCAAGAGACACAGAATGAGTCTCTTTTTGACTCTCATCTTACTGAAGGAGTGAATATGCCTTACTCATTGAAAGATATGGTGACATCATGAGAATACTACTCTTAGCAGTTGAATAGGAGTCATTCCACTGAGGAACTGAAAAAGTTGTTGGTCTTCAATGAACTTTGGTAGAGCACCACATGAATATGATGGTTCAGCATATGCAGAATTCAATTCATCCCACAAACTCCTCATCTTGGTGAAGTATGTGGCTATGTCAGAAGACCCTTGAAAAATAGAACTAAGTTCTCTTTGAAGTTGAATGTATTTGGACCCATTAGACTGTCCAAATCTGTCGTTTATATCTAACCATACCTCTCTAGCAGTACGAAGACACATGACACTTGTGACAATTTCCAAAGTTAAGGAGTTTGTGATTCAGGCCTTTACCATGTCATTACGTCTTTCCCAAAAAGGGAAATAGGGAGAATCAGATGAAGGTTGAGCTACCTTTCCAGTAATTAAACCTAGTTTATTCTTAGCCGAGAGAGAGGTTAACATTCTACTACTCCATATAACAAATCTTGTAACTAGCTGGATCCCAGGACTATCGGAAAGATGTATATAGAGGGAATGGGATGGATCTAGGGTGAATTCACTAAAACCATCAGAACTCGTCGAGTTACTCGCATGCAA
>AWOL01S0168277.1:0-10972 GCA_000715115.1 Nicotiana otophora | reverse complement strand
ACCCCTTTCTTAAAAACACCCGAATTTTACTTCACTTATCAATTAGGGATAGCTCTTCTTCTCAATCTGAACAAGGAACTCATAGAGTTGCTGCTAATTCCAGTGTAATTCTGGACGACCAAGTTAGGGTTAGTGTCCCGGCCATCTTTCACCATTCAATTCCCAAAATATGAGCAAGGGATCTTCGAGTTCATCATATGGTTCGAGAAAGAAATGCTATTGTGGAGTTGCTGTTTAGCCAATTCACTGCTTGGACTCCAAATAATGCCCTCAGGTGATTTAACAAGTGTTCAATGCCTAAGGTAAATTTTATAAGTCTTGTTTGTGTATTTTGCTTAGGTTTATGATCGACAATTCTCAATAATTTTATTCTAATTACTGTGTAGGGACAGAAATGTAAGTTTTGAGAATGGGTAGATGATGAACTTCCACTTAGAGTTACAACACTGATCAGCAACTTAAAGAATGAAAATGAAGCTCTTAAACATGAAAGGAATCTTTTGCTGATGAGGGTTGTCGAGATTGAAAGCTTCTTAGCAGGGATGTTGCAAAAATTGAAAATTTCAAAGAATTTGATGATGTTAAAGGTGAAAATGATGTTTCTAAGGAGAAAATGTATGGAGGTTTAGCGTTTGTAAAGGAAAGTTGTCTAAAAAATGGAATGTGATTAGTATGGTATGGTGTTGCTTCGTTGGGTTCATGTACACTTGGATGATGAAATAGATATTCTGCTACCTTAAGATCAACCAAAGTTTAGGTGTAACTGACATATTTAAGTGATTATGTAACCTATGTTCAAACAAGGTTTATGTATAATTGACATGGTTAAGGTTTAATTTATGTTTTTAAGTATTTGTATGTAAGCAGTTGCAAGGTTTATTTGCATTTATAGCATTGGCGCCTTTGCACATATGCTTTCGATCACTGTTTTTCCTTTGTTTTCAAACTCATCATTAGGTTCACTTATAGCGCTTCTGGTGTCAGGAGATAGGTGTCACTCTGCCGTCATTGAGAAGCTTATCGAGTTTTTGAGTCCACTTTAATGAGTTTTTCAATTTCTAAACTCAAAGTCCTTGCTTCTGCTTATGAACTTAATTTGTTGTTCTTAAGTAAACCAATTTTATCTAAATCTACTCTATAAATATATGAGAGACCAAAGACAAGAAGTGCTCCACTTAATTAGTATGTAACAGTAAATAAAGAAACAAATGCTTTATTGTTGTTGTGGCACATCATGTCCTTGTATGTTCTTAACTCTAGCTACAGTTGCTGACTCGAGTAACAAAACAGGACGAGACATGGATCATCTTTGCATTCACCAATCTGCCTGTTCTATTAAAAGGCCAAAGTTTGCAAAAAATCAACTTCCAAATTCTTATCTTAAAAGTAGTAATAGAAGACAATTGAGACAGCTTTATTTCTTCGACATTCCTTTCTTAAAATTTGAAAAAAGGAATTGAAGTCAAACAGAAGTAGACAGAATTGCAGAAAATATACTTGAGTGCTCGCGAAAAAACAAAATAGCGCGAAGATTGATTAGGCATAAGCATCAGTATTCTGACGAAGATAGGCCTCCACAACTTTGTACATAGCCAAAAAAGGATTTATCAATACCATTTGAACAAGGCACATAATAGTTTTACCACACTTAACCATCGGATACTTAACCAACCCCAAAAAAGGTTAACTACCAATCAACCATTACTGTTTGTTTACTAACTAAACATAATTATTTTAATAACCAATCATAACAAAAAACATAACAATTGACTTCAAAAGAAATCTTCATCATCAGGTGCAATTTTTCGTTTGCCCTTTATTGCCTTCATCTTGGCATTTCTCTTTCTTGCCTCAAGTTGGACTTGGCTTGATGAGATTGCAGCTTATCCCTTCCATGTCAGCATAGTTGGATAATAAGGAAGATTGGTAGGTGTTGAAGCCCCAGTGTGATCTCCAGTAAACTTTATTTTTCTTTCCCCAGTTGTAGGCCCTCTTAGGTTGACCCTCTCAATCCTTGACTGTGTTTCTGAAACAACCATTGGCCTAAGTGGAGGGTCTTCTTCATTGTCAATGTCACGACCCAAAATCCGCTAAAGGTTGTAATGGCGCCTAACGCCGCCGTCGGGCAAGCCAATAGTGATTGATCAATTTAATTAATCATTTTATTAATTTAAAATCATAATTTTCATTACTTAAATAGTATAAAATGAAATATACAGAGGTAAAATATTAATAACTGCATGATCTACAATAACAAACAACTGTAGGAACCCCCAAAATCCGGTGTCACAAGTGCATGAGCATCAACTAGGGAATATAATAAAATACAACATCTGTGTGAAATATAAATTAGACAAAAAAATATAAATAACTCTGATGGAGACTTTGTAGGCTGCGGAGCGTAACATGGAATGCAGCTCGCGGTAAAGTCCCCGTAATAGTCGCGCCGTTGCGCCCAAAAGACCATCAAACATATATGTACCTGCACAAAAAGTGCAGCAAGTGTAGCATGAGCATGTAAATCAACGCGTACCCAGTAAGTATCTAGCCTAATCCCAGAGAAATAGTGACGAGGGGTCGACATCGACACTTACTAGTGGTCCAATAAGACATATACAGTAGAAGTAAACATATGTGAGTCAGAGTAAATAAGCGAAATAACAAGTATAATACGTGGTACAATCCTCCTCTCAGCAATAGCTCAAACTCTCAGCTAGTAGTTACCTCCTCCATCGGAGTATATATGTAATGGACCTTACGAGATAGGTCGTCACAGTTAAATCAGGAAAAACTCACAGATATGATGGCTTCTTGCCAATTATTAAGCATGATTTCATAATAATATTTTATAGAAATGCCGAGGCGTACGGCCCGATCCATCATAACATTGTCGAACCATAGATACATCTATTTTTATTACCGAGGCGAACGGTTCGCTGCCATGAGAATGTGGTACATAATCCTTCCGAGGCGTACAGCCCGATCCATCATAGTGTGCGCACTGCCGAGGGTCGAACGGCATGAACCATAGATGTATCTATCCTGCCAAGGCGAACAGCCCGATCCCATTAGAATAAGAAGCTCTATAGGGTCCTCGACCTCACTCACGAATAGTCGTGTAAGTTATAGATTTTAAGAGAACTCTTCAATGAGAACGCATAACGCGGAGGAAATTCATAAGAGGAGTATAATTATATAGCGACTAATCATGAAGCCCGTCGAATCTATACAATAGTAAGTCCATTACTCTACGCAAGTCTAGCCGCAATTCGCAACGTAAAATAAAGGAATTTAATAGGCATGAGACAACTAAAGTAGTACAACTATAACATGGTGTGAACCTAAGTCTACCCGTACATAATATGAATCTAGCTATGCATGGACTCTCGTCACCTTATGCATACGTAGCCTCCGCAATAAGTAACACATAACAAATACATCACCTAGGGGTAGTTTCTCCCTCACAGAGTTAGACAGGAGACTTACCTCGCTCCGCAGTTCCATGACCGACTCCAAAGCCTCTCTAACACCTCAAACCTATGCCCGTCAATCCAAAACTATTCAAACAAATGTGCAAACCAATCAATATATATTCTAATACCCATAATTAATCATTTTGAACAATTTCCAACTCCGCTCGAAAAGTCAATAAAATCAACCCTCGGGCTCACTTGCTCGGATTTTGAAACTTTTCGAAGATAAACTTTGCTCATAATACCACGAACTAAAATAGGTAACTTATTCCAAATTCCATATCTAATTTCGTGGTCAAAATCCAAAAATACCAAAGTTTAGGTTTTTCTACCAAAATACCAAATTTCTACTAACCCCATGCTTAAATCAATATACAAACCTTGTATTTAACTTGTAATAGCTGGGAATCACTTTCCTTGTGTTGCTTGATCAAAATCTCCCCTTGAAGCTCTCCAAAATCGCCCCAACCAAGTGAAAATGGAAGAAAAAGGGGCCAAACCCCATTTTTATAAAACCTCACTGTCCAGCGACATCTCGCATCTGCGGCACATTAGCAGCTTCTGCTGCTCCGAGTCCGCTTCTACGGCTCCCCTCAGGTCCCTCAACATCCGCATCTGCGGCCCCTCCAGCCCTTCTGCTCCTTCACTTCTATGGCTTCTCATGCGCATGTGCGGTTCCGCTTTTGCGGAACTCGGCATTCTACTTTTTAGTTTTTACATTGAAGTATTGAACATTTGCTTACAGTTACATGTGTTGTCTATGCAGTATTTATTTAAATTTTTTTTTAAATTCCGCTTCACTTCAAAAAAGCGAGCGCTTCGCTTCTCGCTTTAAGCGAAAAGGGGCTTGTCGCTTTTCCTCGCTTCACGCTCTTCGCAACACTGTACGAAAGTGACTTTGGCTCAATATAAGTTAAAATCAGGGGAGGGAGATAATATCCAAGAGGAAATAATAAATTCGAGAGCATTACTTAATTGTTAAAGCTACTGTAACTATTGGTGACTCCACAATTTTTGTGTCATTATATATTAATATACAATATGTTACCTTCAAAAAAAAAAAAACTCTTGTAAGGCTTTATGGTTTTGTGTATATTAGTAACTCATTGAGATGATGANCGGTTCCGCTTTTGCGGAACTCGACCGCATCGGCAGCCCCAGCCATTCCGCTTCCGCGCTCAAGGACACCGCATCTGCGCCATCACAGATGCGGAAATTGTCTCGCACCTGCGCCACTTCCCTGCTCGCCCAGAACCTCTTTTGCAACCCTCTTGGCCGCTTCTGCGGCTCTGCACCTACGGCCAAAACCTCGCAGGTTTGGTTACACTAGATGTGCTGCCACCAACAATTTCATAAGGCTAAATCCAATCTGTTAACCATCCAGAATCCACCCGAGACCCTTGGGACCTTAACCTAACCTACCAACAAGTCCTAAAACACAATATGAACTTAGTCGAGCCTTAAACCATGTCAAACAACATAAAAATCATGAATCGCGCCTCGAATCAATCTTATAAATTTCCAAATTTTCAAATTATATATCTTGTGCCGAAACGTATCAAATAAAATCTGATTGACATCCAATTTTGCACACAAGTCATAATTGATATTACGGAGCTACTCCCACTTTCGGAATCAAAATCTGACCTCGATATCAAAATGTTCACTCCCAGTCAAACTTTTCAAAAATCGTCAAATTTCCAACTTTTGCTAATTGACGCCGGAATGTCCTACAGACCTCCAAATCAACATCCGCACATGCTCCTAAGACCAAAATTACCATACGAAACTATTCTTAGGCTCGGAATCCCAAACGGACATCGATAATATCAAAATCCACTCCAACCCACACTTAGGGAATTCTTAAACCTTCACAATGCCAACATTGCATAATAAGCGGCGAAATGCTCCCGGGTGATCCGATACTCAACCCGAACATACGTCCAAGTCCGAAATCATCGTACAAACCTATTGGAACTTTCAAATTCTGATTCCGAGGTCGTTTACTCAAAAGTCAAACCTTAGTCAATTTTTCCAACTTAAAGCTTCCGAATTTAGAATTTTCTTTCCAATTCAACTTCTAACTTACCCGAAATTAATTCCGACCAAACGTATCAATCATAATACCTGAAGTGAAGCTACTAGAGGCCTCAAACAGCTAAATGACCGGTCGGGTAGTTACATTCTCCCCCACTTAAACATATATTCATCCTCGAACATGCTAAGAACTGCTCAGTAGTTGTCCAAATTCAATGTGCAACACCTTGTGCACCTACACGTGCCACCACAACCTAGTTGGGCACATTAGCTCGAGCCGGACTGAAGGTCCTCTTTTTTATTTTAGTCAATAAGCCTTAGAACCAAATTCCAACCTCTGAATTTCTCTACAAGACCTGATTCTAACATACGAACACCGTACCAATCACCACACACCATACCAAAACACGATCGTACACTTTTTTCTGAATTCACATCATGCCCCGCATAATTCACATGCCCATAATACCATCCTCCGACCACTGTAGCTGAAATTTCACAAATCTGATGCCCGCAATACATCTCATGACATATATAAATCATGCTCCAACTCTCGCAATATTGTCGCGATGAAAGAGAAGAGTAGAAACGCATAACCACATGCCGAACCCATGATTCATGGAGTCTCTCCTCCTGACAAGAATCATTAAATTTCGCCCAAAATTGCATAAATTCTAGGTCTAAAAATCTCTTCTCACCCTGTACATGCTGCTCAGGCAATAAACCACCTCAAACACTGACTCAGATCTCAAATGACGCCATCCATGCGCCGACAAGCTACAACTCGAATATGACACATAAGGAGGAACGAACTCTGGAAAAGAATTACCCAGCCTGCGTAATGAATAAAACGGTCAAACAGATGTTATGAACCCTTCTTAGAGGATGAGAAACAAAATATGCATGAATAGATATAGGGAACCATACTCAACATAACACTGTTGCGGCGTGCAACATGATCCAAACATGATATCGTTGCGGCGTGCAACCCGATCCAAATAACGTACCCGTGGCGGCGTGCCACCTGATCCACTCATAACAATAAGTAAGGATATACCCATCAAGCCGTAATGCTTCTACCTACGGAATACCGAATATCAGCCACAAGCACACTAAGTGCAAAAAATACAACTCTGGGAGACGGATAGCCTAATACGCCACAAAACCCAGCACGGCTAAGGTGCGATAAATGACCTGCATCTCGAGAGTCATTATGCTCATATGACACCACAAGCTACACGAGACCTCAACACATGTGCGAATAATCAAGCCGTCTCAATCCGGCACAACCCCCATAGTTCACAACTAAAGGAATAGAGCTCCTTCCAGGCATAAACCCTCACATTAACGATAGTACCCAAAAATCTCCGTACTTGGTTTCGATCTTTAACAATCAAGTGACTAGCATTCCCACTCATACAATTTCCCCGTGGGGTACGCTCCCACGACCTTCCGCCCAGGTAGCCAAGTCCGCATATTTGTACCACCAACTGTACAAATTCTATAAAGCAGATCAAGAATCCGCAAATCAATACACAATGCTCCTTCCACGGAACACCATTCCCAGGCGACACTAGGATAAATGTCAGCTTACTCTGAACCTCAAATTCTTTCTGGCTCATCCGATCTCGTGACATTCTTTTCAACACCGAACTGCAACCTTGGTCCTCAACTTTCAAATACCCATGTCGCTCACTGCATCTATCACGTCGCTACGTGAGAATACACGAATTCATCATAACCCCTAAACTACCAGTAGAATAACACTTCATTGGCTAGAAACCTTCCACTTAGCTCATTTTTGAAGAGCCCATGCAACACGCAACTGAATTCCCAGACCTCAGAAAATACAACCTCAAGTTGTGGTCTGAACCGCCATGACTCTTCCGGAATCCATTTACACAACAAGGCCATTTGAAACAAATACCTCCTAAATCAATCAAGTTATGGTGGTTGTCAAGCCTGCATATACAAGTACAACCACATGTATGACTTCACACGCCGAAGGAACTGTTCGTTGCCACAATCATGCCCACCCAACCATTACTATCCGACCCAACTTCTTTCAATTTACTCTTGACATGACTTAAACGTATAATGGCTCCATTCACAACATAACGAACTCAATCCGCACTTATCCCGAGTGACCCGAATTGCGAGACCACGTGGTCTCAATACCCATGAATCATCTCTTACCTCCTTACGCACACAATAGCATCTTCCGTTGGTACACCCATTCCGCAAGACCTTCCATGAATCTAAAGCTATCTCTTCCCTTCCTCCAATACTGCACCGCATACTCGATGATAACGTATAATATTCTAAGTTCCATTCGTAATCCGCTGTGAAAACTCGATCCTTAACCACACAACAGGCCTGAAATCCTTAGGCACTGCAATTTAATTCTGGAAACCCACTAGGACCATTGTTGAGAGTCACCCACTCTAACCTGATCTCGAATATAACCAACAACACTCTGCTAGCACATGAATTCCTTTCCTTATACATTACATCCACACGAAGCATAAACTCTGGGTCTTCTCGAAACCTGCACCTCAATAGATAAGGTGAAGTATAGCACATATTCATCAAGTTCTTTGCTGAATTACCCCTGATGGTTCCTTTTCTTAGTCATAAATAATCCACCAATGCATCGATAACCAGAAACCACACAAGCAGACAACCACGCGATCCACTCATAGACGGTGGGGCTCCCCTACTTAGCTTTAAGCTACCATCACATAATGTAGAGCCCACAATGATTCCCCCTTCTTATTTACCATGATCCCGTACCGTTAACCCTCTAAATCTCTCGAGTCTATTGTTAAGCTTTTCATGAACATTCTGAATCATCAGTCACAATCACATATTCGACCTCTTAGCAAGTAGAATTCTTTGTAGAAACGTCATCAAAATCACGCAACCGCTAACCTATTCACAGGAGATAACCCACCTGTGGAACTCTATGCAGACATCTTCCAACGGCGCTGCACTGGTTACATCTACCACGAAATCAGTAAACTCTCCTGAGCCCATGCTCGCACACCAACTGTATAAGTCTGTTCCTGCCCCATTGACATCAACTGAAAGTTCAACAATGCCTTCTCTTATCAAGTCATCTTGCATCAGAAATGATAAATCAATCTTCACGCCCCTCTTCATTTCAAGCAAACTCCTTTCCGCCATATTCAATCTTTCTTCGTATAATAACCATCATTCCAAATGAAATCCGTAGACCAAATCACCTTCCCTCATGATTCTCAAACCGTTCTACACTTTCTCAAGGCACGCCTATCCTACCACAGAATCCATATGTTAATCTACCACTCTTACTTCGGTTAAACTATCTCCTTTAAGCAACTTCTCAACCTCTTCTTTTCGTACTTGACCTGCTAGTACTTCAACTACCGCGAAACACTTCCCACCAGGTCCTCTGATAAGTAGGGATTTTAGCCTATTATTTGCTCTCTTTTACTTAGGTTTTAGGCCAAAAATGTGTAAAGGTATTCCCGTAAACTAACTTAATGTGCTTGCTTGCAGGGTTATATTCGAAATGAGCCAAAGAAGCCATAATCAACTCATAAAGGAGTCAAACTTGAACATAAACCATGTCTGGGCCAATATTGTGGAACACAGACCGCGAAATAGAGATTCAGATAGGTTGTTTTGAGCACTACAATTGAGCGCTGAGAGCGGCAGAAAGATGCGAATGCGAAGTGACTGGCACGGCCGCGGTTGGAATTTAGCGGACAGCGTTTGTCGAGGTTCAGAGACTTTGCAAGATGGGCATAAATGAAGAAGGCGGTCCGCATCCAAATTACGTGGCCGCGAAGGAATCTCACGCGGACGCGGTGAACATTACGCGGTCAACGAAACGAAGATCTACCCAGGCCCAGATATGAAGAAACGTGGGTCGTGCTCACTATTACGCGGTCGCGAAAGCCCAAGCACGGACGCAGTCAGAATTACGCGTCCGTGAAACCTCTACAGGGGCATTTTTTACCAGAATTTTCAGCCTTGTATAAATAGATCCTTTTATCAATTTTAGGTTAAGTTTTGTTTAGCAGAGCACGTGAACTACTGGGTTTTCCTTTTTGGGGCAATTTAAGAGTAGATTTACCTTCAAACTTTAGATTTTCATCTTGTACTTTAATATTATGGCTTATATTTTGTCTTTATCTTTGATTTCTACTGTTATTATGAGTAGCTAAACCCTATAGCTAGGGTTGTGACCCAACCCTAGTGTGAGTATTTAATGGGTCTTGAATTTTAGGGCTTAATTATTTATGGGTTAGTGATATTTAGCCTAGTTCGTGCTAAAATTGTAGAATTAGTGGTTGCAAACAATGACTCATGCCTTTATTACTTAGGCTCTTCTTGAGAAAGAGAGGCTAAGTCTAGGAAAATTAGGCTAACAAGGAATTGGGGTGCACTCATGAGATTGATAGCCCCAATTAAAGGGTTAAACCTAGAGATAGTAATACCCGACTTGAGCCAATTTCACTTGTATTGTATGAACACCCATTTGGACTTGAGAAAGCCAAATCAGGCAAAGTCACTCAAACTACCGAGATGTATAGAGTGAGCACTTATGTGTGATGGTTATATCACGACCTTAATCATAACAACCTTGTCCTAGATTCTTGATACCCATTAGATACTCACCTAGGCGGAAGTCACTTCCCTAGTGCCTTTTAACACTTGAAAACTTTCACAAATAAATATTGTACTTAGCTTACACTTAGCATACAATAGTATAAAATTAGAATAGCATCAATCGCAACAATGTTTGGAAGTGCAATTAGGAACAACACGCACATCTAGATTAGTTAGATACCCAACTCCAAGCCAAATTAACTCTCTGTGGAAATCGATCCCGGCCTCATTGGGTAAAACTGCATCGACCATCCTCGCTACTCTATAGTGGTGTAGGTTTGGCCTCGAGCACTTTTTGGCGCCGTTGCCGGGGAGTTAGATGGTGTTGGCTGTCTATCTAACTATTTGTGTGTCTTGTTTTTCTTTCCTTCTATTTTTCTAACTTTTGTGTATCAATCGCTTTAGTTTCCAAATGGCGCATAATGATGCTCTCAGACATGTTGTTCTGAGGGAGGAGGTAGATGACAATGGTGAGGATGAGGTTAATCTAGAACCTCAAGTCCAAAGAAGAGGCCGCCAGGCTAATGACAACATTCCAAACCCTCCCTCACCTCCTCCACAGGCAGCACGACGGGTGCTACCCAATGAAGGTTACGCAAGTGCAATTGTCCCGCCCCGGATTCAGGCGGGTAGTTTTCAAATTACAAATGTCATGCTGACCCTATTGGAGCAAAAGGGATTCTTTACTGGAGCTCCTCATCAGAACGCATACAAGTATCTAAAGGGTTTTGTAGACACATGCCGGGGGAGCAAGCAGACGAACGTGTCGGAGGACGCTCTGAGATTGAGACTTTTCCCATTTTCAC
>AWOL01S0168228.1:0-19659 GCA_000715115.1 Nicotiana otophora | reverse complement strand
CGGGTCCGGGCGGCCCTACCCACTGGGAAGGCATGGGCTATAGCACACGGAAATATGGGAATCGGGTGGAATTCTAGTTTTTTGGTCGTAAGACGCAAAAATACGAGGAACGGTCATGGTGGGGTGGTGACTATGGTTGTTTAGGTCGTACTTGATGACCTAGAAAAATTTTAGGCTATCCGATTCCGAGGGGGTCCGGACTCACTCGGAAGGCATGGGCTATAGCACACGTAAATATGGGAATCGTGTGAAATTCCAGTTTTTTGGCCGTAAAATGCAAAAAAAGAGGAACTGTCATGACAGGGTGGTGACTATAATTCTTTAGGTTGTATTTGATGGCCCAAAAAGATTTTAGGCGATCCGAGTCAGGGGGCCCGGCCCACTTGGAAGGCGTGGGCTAGCACACGAAAATATGGGAATCGGGCGGAATTCTAGTTTTTTGGCCGTAAAATGCAAACAATGAGGACAGGTCATGGCGGGGTGGTGACTATGGTTCCTTAGGTTGTTTGTTATGGCCCGCAAAAATATTAGGCGATCCGACTTGGTGGGGCCCTACCCATTGGGAAGGCCTGGGCTATAGCACACAAAAATATGGGAATAGGGCAAAATTGTAGTTTTGGCCAAAAAATGAAAAACATGAGGAACGATCATTGCGGAGTGGTGACTATGGTTCCCTAGGTCGTATTTGATGGCTTGAAAAAATTTGAGGCGATCCGAGTCAGGGGGCCTGGCCCACTCAGAAGGCGTGGGTTATAGCACACGAAAATATGGGAATCGGGCGAAATTCTTATTTTTTGGCCGAAAAACGTAAAAACTGAAAAACGATCATGGTGGGGCGGTGATTAAGGTTCCTTAGGTCGTATTTGTTGGCCCAAAACAATTTAAGGCAATCCCAGTCCGGGGGGCCCGGCCCACTCGGAAAGCGTGGGCGCACACGAAAATATGGGAATTGGGCAAAATTCTAGTTTTTTGGCCGCAAAATGCAAAAAATGAGGAACGATCATGGCGGGGCGAGGACTATGGTTCCTTAGGTCGTATTTGATGGACCGGAAAAAGTTTAGCCGATCGAGGTCCGGGGGGCCCGGGACCACTTGGAAGGCGTGGGCTATAGCGCACGTAAATATGGGAATCGGGCATAATTCTAGTTGTTTGGCCGAAAAACATAAACAAATGAGGAAAGATCATGGCAGGGCGGTGACTATGGTTCCTTAGGTCGTATTTGATGGCCTGACAAAATTTTAGACGATCATAGTCTGGAGGGCCCGGCCCACTTGGAAAGCGTGGGCTATAGTACACGAAAATGTGGGAATCGGGTGGAATTCTAGTTTTTTGGTCGAAAAACATAAAATATGAGAAACGATCATGGCGGGGCAGTGACTAAGGTTCCTTAGGTTATATTTTATGGCCCGAAAAACTTATAGGCGATCCCAGAATGGGGGGCCCGGCCCACTCGAAAAGCGTGGGCGCACACGCAAATATAGGAATCGGGCGAAATTCTAGTTTTTTGGCCGAAGAAATCAAAAAATGTGGAACGATCATGGCGGGGCAGTGATTATGGTTCCTTAGGTCATATCTGATGGACCGAAAAAATTTTCGCCGATCGAGGTCCGGGGGGCCTGGGACCACTTGGAAGGCGTGGGCTATAGCACACGAAAATATGGGAATCGGGCATAATTCTAGTATTTTGGCCGAAAAACATAAAAAATGAGGAAAGCTCATGGCGGGGCGGTGACTATGGTTCCTTAGGTCGTATTTGATGGCCCGACAAAAGTTTAGACGATCATAGTCCGGGGGGCCCGGCCCACTTGGAAAGCGTGGGCTATAGCACACGAAAATATGGGATTCGGGCGGAATTCTGGTTTTTTTGCCGTAAAATGCAAAACATGAGGAACGATCATGGAGGGGCGGTGACTATGGTTCCTTAGGTCGTATTTGACGGCCCGGAAAATTTTTAGGCGCTCGAAGTCCGGGAGTCCCGGGACCACTTGGAAGGGGTGGGCTGTAGCACACGATAATATGGGAATCGGGAGGAATTCTACTTTATTGGCCGTAAAATGCAAAAAATGAGGACAGGTCATGGCGGGGTGGTGACTATGATTCCTTAGGTTTTATTTGATGGCCCACAAAAATACTACGCGATCGAGCTCCGTGGGGCCCTACCCATTGGGAATGCGTGGGCTATAGCACATGCAAATATTGGAATCGGGCGAAATTCTAGTTTTTTGGCCGAAAAATGCAAAACAAATGAGGAATGATCACGGCGGGGTAGTGACTATGGTTATTTAGGTCGTATTTTATGGCCCAAAACAATTTTAGGCGATCGGTGTCCGGGGGTCCCTGGACCACTTGGAAGGCGTGGGCTATAGCTCACGAAAATATGGGAATCGGGCGGAATTCTAGTTTTTTGGCCGAAAAATGTAAAACATGAGGAACGATCATGGCAATGCGGTGACTATGGTTTCTTAGGTCGTATTTGATTTCACGAAAAACCTTTAGGCGATCCGAGTCAGGGGGCACGACCCACTCGGAAGGCGTGGGCTATAGAACACGCAAATATGGGAATTGGGCGGAATTCTAGTTTTTTGGCCGAAAAACGTAACAAATGAGAAACGATCATGGCGTGGCGGTGACTAAGGTTCCTTAGGTCATATTTGATGGACCGAAAATTTTTTAGGCGATTCCAGTCCGAGGGTTTGGACCACTCGGAAAGCGTGGGCACACACGAAACTATGGGAATCGGTCATAATTCTAATAATTTGGCCAAAAAACGTAAAACAATGAGGAAATATCATGGCGGGGCGGTAACTATGGTTCTTTAGGTCGTATTTGATGGCCCAAAAAATTTTTAGGCGATCGGGGTCCGGGGGTCCCGGGACCACTTGGAAGGCGTGGGCTATAGCACACGAAAATATGGGAATCGGGCTGAATTCTAGTTTTTTGGCCAAAAAATGAAACACATGAGGAAAGATCATGGCGGGGCGGTGACTATGGTTCCCTAGGTCGTATTTGATGGCCCGAAAAGACATTAGGCGATCCGAGTCAGGGGGCCAGGCCCACTCGGAAGGCATTGGCTATAACATACGAAAATATGGGAATCGGGCGGAATTCTAGTTTTTTGGCCGAAAAACGTAAAAAATGAGAAACGATTGCGGTGACTAAGGTTCCTTAGGTCATATTTGATTGCCCAAAAATTTTTTAGGCGATCCCAGTCCAGGGGGCCCGGCCCACCCGGAAAGCGTGGGCGCACACGAAAATATGGGAATCGGGCGAAATTCTAGTTTTTTGGCCGAAAAATGCAAACAATGAGGAACGCTCAAGGCGGGGCAGTGACTATTGTTCCTTAGGTCGTATTTGATGGCCCGACAAATTTTAGGAGATCGGGGTTCGGGGGTCCCGGAACCACTTGGAAGGCATGGGCTATCGCACACAAAAATATGGGAATCGGGCAGAATTTTAGTTTTTTGGCCGAAAAATGCATAAATGTGGAAAGGTCATGTCAGTGCGGTACTATGGTTCCTTAGGTAGTAATTGATGGCACGGAAATATTTTAAGCGATCCGGCTTCGTGGGCCCCAACCCATTGGGAAGGCGAGGGCCATAGCACACGAAAATATGGGAATCGGACGAAATTCCAATTTACATTCCGAAAAACGCAAAACATGAGTAATGATCACGGCGGGGCGGTGACTATGGTTCCTTAGGTCATATTTGATGGCCCAGCAAAATTTTAGGCGACCGGGGTTCGGGGATCCCGGGACCACTTAGAAGGCGTGGGCTATAGCACTCAAAAATATGGGAATCGAGCGGAATTCTAGTTTTTTTGCCGAAAAATGCAAAACATTTGGAACGATCATGGCGGGGTGGTGACTATGGTTCCGTAGATCGAATTTGATGGCCCGAAAAAATTTGCGGCGATCCGCGTCAGGAGGGGCCCGGTCCACTCGAAAGGCGTGTTTATAGCACACAAAAATATGGGAATCGGAAGGAATTCTAGTTCTTTTGCCGAAAAATGCAAAATATGAGGAACGATCATGGCGGGTCGGTGACTATTGTTCTTTAGGTCATATTTGATAGACTGGAAAAGTTTCAGGCGATCAAGGTCCGGGGGCCCGGGACCACTCGGAAGGCGTGGGCTATATAGCACACGAAAATATGGGAATTGGGCGCAATTCTAGTTTTTTGGCCGCAAAATGTAAAAATTGAGGAACGATCATGGCGGGGTGGTGAGTATGGTTCCTTAGGTCATATGTTATGGCCCAAAGAAATTTTAGGCTATCACAGTTCGGGGGGCCCCGCCCACTCGGAAGGCGTGGGCGCACACAAAAATATTGGAATCGGGCGGTGACTATGGTTCCTTAGGTCATATTCGATGGCCCAGAAAAAGTTTAGGCGATTGGGGTCCGGGGGGGCCGTGACCACTCGGCAGGCATGGGCTATAGAACACAAAAATATGGGAATCGCGCGGAATTCAAGTTTTTTGGCCGCAAATTTCAATAAATGAGGAACGCTCATGGCGGGGTGGTGACTATGGTTCCTTAGGTCGTATTTGATGGCCCGAAAATATTTTAGGAGATCGGGGTTCGGGGGTCCCGGGACCACTTGGAAGGTGTGGGCTATAGCATACGAAAATATGGGAATCGGGCAGAATTCTAGTTTTTTGGCAGTAAAATGCAAAACATGAGGAAAGGTCATGTCAGTGCGGTGACTATGATTCCTTAGGTCGTATTAGATGGCCCGGAAAACTTTTAGGCGATCCGGCTCCGTGGGACCCTACCCATTGGGAAGGCATGGGCTATAGCTCACGAAAATATGGGAATCAGGCGGAATTCTAATTTTTTGGCCGAAAAACGCAAAACATGAGGAATGATCATGGCGGGGCGTTGACTATGGTTCCTTAGGTCGTATTTGATGGCCCAAAAAATTTTTTGGCAATCAGGGTCAGGGGATCCCGGGACCACTTGGAAGGCGTGGGTTATAGCACATGCAAATATGGGAATCGGGCGGAATTATAGTTTTTTGGCCGAAAAATACAAAAATTGAGGAACGATCATGGTAGGGCGGTGACTATGGTTCCCTAGGTCGTATTTGATGGCCCGAAAAAGTTTTAGGCGATCCGAGTCAGGGGGGCCGGGCCCACCCGGAAGGCGTGGGCTATTGCACATGAAATTATGGGAACCCGGCGAAATTCTAGTTGTTTATCCGAAAAATATAAAAAATGAGGAATGATCATGGAGGGCCAAAAGGATTTTAGGCAATCCCAGTCCGGGGGGGCCGGCCCACTCTGAAGGCGTGGGCGCACAAGCAAATATGAGAATCGGGCTGAATGCTAGTGTTTTCGCCGAAACACACAAAGAATAAGGAACGATCATTGCGGGGCGGTGACTATGGTTACTTAGGTCGTACTTGATGGACCGGAAAAATTTTAGGCGATCGGGGTCTGGGGGGCCCGTGACCACTGGGAAGGTGTGGTCTATAGCACATGAAAATATGGGAATTGCGTGGAATTCAAGTTTTTTGGCCGAAAAATTCACAAAATGAGGAACGATCATGGCGGGGTGGTGACTATGGTTCCTTAGGTCGTATTTGATGACCCGGAAAACTTTTAGGCGATCCAGCTCCGTGGGGCCCTACCCATTGGGAAGGCGTGGGCTATAGCACACGAAAATATAGGAATCACGCGGAATTCTAGTTTTTTGGCCAAAAACGCAAAAAAAGAGGAACGATCATGGTGGTACAGTAACTATGGTTCCTTAGGTCGTACTGGATTTCCCGAAAAAATTTTAGGCGATCCGAGTCAGGAGGACCCAGCTCACTCGGAAGGCGTGGCACATGAAAATATGGGAATCGGGTGCAATTCTAGGTTTTTGGCCGAAAAAACGTAAAACATGAGGAACGATCATGGCGGGGAGGTGACTATGGTTCCTTAGGTCATATTTGATGGCCCAAAAAAATTTTAGGCGACCACAGTCCGGGGGGCCCGGTCCTCTCGGAAGGCGTGGGCGCATACATAAATATGGGAATTGCACAGAATTTAAGTGTTTTGGCCGAAATATGCAAAACATGAGGAACGATCATGGCGGGGCGGTGACTATGGTTCCTTAGGTCGTACTTGAGGGCCCAAAACAATTTTAGGCGATCGGGGTCCCGGGGGCCCGTGACCACTCGGAAGACATGGGCTATAGCACACGAAAATATGGGAATCGCGCGGAATTCAAGTTGTTTGGCTGAAAAACGCAACACAATGAGGAATGATCATGGAGGGTGGTGACTATGGTTCCTTAGGTCATATTTGATGGCCTGGAAAAATTTTAGGCGATCGGGGTCCGGGGGTCCCGGGATCACTTGGAAGGCGTGGGCTATAACACACGAAAATATGAGAATCAGGCCGAATTCTAGTTTTTTGGCCGAAAATGAAAAAAATGAGGAACGATCATGGCGGGGCGGTGACTATGGTTCCCTAGGTCGTATATGATGGCCCGAAAAGACTTTAGGCGATCCGAGTCAGGGGGCCTGGCCCACTCGAAAGGCGCACACGAAAATATGGGAATTAGGCGAAATTCTAGTTTTTTGGCCGAAAAACGTAATTAATGAGAAAGGATCATGGAGGGGCGGTGACTAAGGTTCCTTAGGTCATATTTGATTGCCCAAAAAAAATTTAGGCGATCCTAGTCCGGGGGGCCCGGCCCACCTGAAAAGCGTGGGCGCGCACAAAAATATGGGAATCGGGCGAAATTCTAATTTTTTATCCGAAAATTACAAAACATGAGGAACGATCATGGCGGGGCAGTGACTATTGTTCCTTAGGTCATATTTGATAGCCCAAAAATGTTTAAGAGATCGGGGTTCGGGGGTCCCGGAACCACTTGGAAGGCATGGGCAATATCACACAAAAATATGGGAATCGGGCAGAATTTTAGTTTTTTGGCCGTAAAATGCAAAAATGAGGAAAGGTCATGTCAGTGAGGTACTATGGTTCCTTAGGTCGTAATTGATGGCACGGAAAAATTTTAGGCGATCCGGCTCCGTGGGGCCTAACCCATTGGGAAGGCGAGGGCTATACCACACGAAAATATGGGAATTGGGCGGAATTCCATTTTTTATGCCGAAACACGCAAAACATGAGGAATGATCATGGCGGGGCGGTGACTATGGTTCTTTAGGTCATATTTGATGGCCCAGAAAACTTTTAGGCGATCGGGGTTCGGGGATCCCGAGACCACTTAGAAGGCGTGGGCTATAGCACTCGAAAATATGAGAATCGAGTGGAATTCTAGTTTTTTTGACGAAAAATGCAAAAGATTAGCAACTATCATGGCAGGGTGGTGACTATGGTTCCGTAGGTTAAATTTGGTGGCCCAAAAAAATTTGCGGTGATCCGCGTCTAGAGGGGCCCGGCCCACTCGGAAGGCGTAGTTATAGTACACAAAAATATGGGAATCGGGCGGAATTCTAGTTTTTTTGCCGCAAAATGCACAAAATGAGGATTGATCATGGCGGGTAGGTGAATATGGTTCTTTTGGTTGTATTTTGTAGACTGGAAAAATTTTAGGCGATCAGGGTCCGGGGGGCGCGGTACCACTCGGGAGGCGTGGGCTATAGCACACGAAAATATGGGAATTGGGCGCAATTCTAGTTTTTTGGCCGAAAAATATAAAAATTTGAGGAACGATCATGGCGGGGCGGTGACTATGGTTCCTTAGGTCATATTTGAAGGCCCAAAGAAATTTTAGGCTATCACAGGTCGGGGGGTCCCGCCCACTCGGAAGGCGTGGGCGCACACAAAAATATGGGAATCGGGCGGAATTCTAGTTTTTTGGTTGAAAAAGCAAAAAATGAGGAACGATCATGGCGGGGCAGTCACTATGGTTCCATAGGTCATATTTGATGGATCGAAAAAGTTTTAGGCGATCGGGGTCCGGGGGGCCGTGACCACTCGGCAGGCATGGGCTATAGAACACGAAAATATGGGAATCGCGCGAAATTCAAGTTGTTTGGCCGAAACGCTCAACAAATGAGGAACGCTCATGGCGGGGTGGTGACTATGGTTCCTTAGGTCATATTTGATGGCCCGAAAATGTTTTAGGAGATCGGGGTTCGGGGGTCCCGGGACCACCTAGAAGGCGTGGGCTATAGCACACGAAAATATGGGAATCGGGCAAAATTCTAGTGTTTTGGTGGTAAAATGCAAAACATGAGGAAAGGTCATGTCAGTGTGGTGACTATGGTTCCTTAGGTCGTATTTGATGGCCTGCAAAAATTTTAGGCAATCCGGCTCCGTGGGGCCCTACCCATTGGGAAGGCATGGGCTATAGCTCACGAAACTATGGGAATCAGGCGGAATTCTAATTTTTTGGCAGAAAAACGCAAAACATGAGGAATGATCATGGCGGGGCATTGACTATGGTTCCTTAGGTCGTATTTGATGGCCCAGAAAATTGTTTGGCAATCAGGGTCCGGGGAACCCGGGACCACTTGGAAGGCGTGGGTTGTAGCACACGAAAATATGGGAATCGGGCAGAATTATAGTTTTTTGGCCGAAAAATACAACAAATGAGGAACGATCATGGCGAGGCGGTGACTATGCTTCCCTAGGTAGTATTTGATGGCTCGAAAAAATTTTAGGCGATCCGAGTCAGGGGGCCCGGCCCACCCGGAAGGCGTGGGCTATTGCACACAAATTTATGGGAATCAGGCGAAATTCTAGTTTTTTATCCGAAAAATGTAAAAAATGAGGAATGATCATGGCGGGGCGGTGACTATGGTTCCTTATGTCGTATTTGATGGCCCGAAAAGTTTTTAGGCGATCCCAGTCCGGGGGACCCGGCCCACGGAAGGCGTAGGCGCACACGAAAATATGGGAATCGGGCAGAATGCTAGTTTTTTGGCCGAAAAGCACAAAAAATTAGGAACGATCATTGCGGGGTGGTGCCTATAGTTACTTAGGTCGTATTTGATGGACCAGAAAACTTTTAGGAGATCGGGGTTCGGGGGTCCCAGGACCACTTGGAAGGCGTGGGTTATAGCACACAAAAATATGGGAATCGGGTGGAATTCTAGTTTTTTGGCTGAAAAATGAAAAGAATGAGGAACGATCTTGGCAGGGCGGTGAATATGGTTCCTTAGGTCGTATTTTATGGCCCGAAAAACTTTTAGGCTATCCGAGTCCAGGGGGCCCGGCCCACTTGAAAGGCGTGGGCTATAGCACACGAAAATATGGGAATCGGGCGGAATTCAAGTATTTTGGCCGCAAAACGCAAACAATGAGGAACGATCATGACGGGGCAGTGACTATGGTTCCTTAGGTCGTATTGGATGGCCCGGAAAAATTTTAGGCGATCCGGCTCTGGGGGGCCCTACCCATTGGGAAGGCGTGGGCTATAGCACACGAAAATATTGGCATCAGGCGAAATTCTAGTTTTTTGGCCGAAAAATGCAAAACATGAGGAACGATCATGGCGGGGCGGTGACTATGGTTCCCTATCTCGTATTTGATTGCCAGAAAAACAATTTAGGTTGTCCGAGTCAGGGGGCCCGGCTCACTAGGAAGGCGTGGGCTATTGCACAAAAGAATATGCGAATCATGCGGAATTCTAGTTTATTGGCCGAAAAATGTAGAAAATGAGGAACGATCATAGCAGGGCGGTGATTATGGTTCCTTAGGTCGTATTGGATGGCCCGAAAAACTTTTAGGCGATCTGAGTCTAGGGGGCCCGGCCCACTCGGAAGGCGTGGGCTATAGCACACGAATATATAGGAATCGGGCAGAATTCTAGTTTTATGGCTGAAAATGGAACAAATGATGAACGATCACGATGGGGCGGTGACTATGGTTCCTTAGGTTGTATTTGATGGTCCGAACAAATTTTAGGCGATCCGGCTCCCTGGGGCTCTACCCATTGGGAAGGCGTGGGCTATAGCACACAAAAATACAGGAATTAGGTGAAATTCAAGTTTTTTGGCCAAAAAACGCAAAATATTAAGAACGATCATGGCAGGGCGCTGGATATGGTTCCTTAGGTAATATTTGATAGACCAAAAAAATTTTAGGCGATCGGGGTCCGGGCGGCCCGAGACCACTCGGAAGGCGTGGGCTATAGCACCCGAAAATATGGGAATCGCGTAGAATTTATGTTGTTTGGCCGAAAAATGCAAAACATGAGGAACGATCATGGCGGGGCGGTGACTATGGTTCCTTAGGTCGGATTTGATGTCCCAAAACATTTTCAGGAGATCGGGGTTAGGGGGTCCCGGGACCACTTGGAAGGCGTGGGTTATAGCACACGCAAAAATATGGGAATTGGGAAGAATTCAAGTTTATTGGTCGTACAATGCAAACAATGAGGAAAGGTCATGTCGGGGCGGTGCCTACGGTTTCCTAGATCGTATTTGATGGCCCGAAAAAAATTTAGGCGATCCGAGTTAGGGGGTCCGGCCCACTCGGAAGGCGTGGGCAATTGCACACGAAAATATGGGAATTGGGCGGAATTCTTTTTTTTGGCCGAAAAACGCAGAAAGAATGATGAACGATCATGGCAGGGCAGTGACTATGGTTCCTTAGGTCGTATTAGATGGCCCGAAAAAATTTTAGGCGATCCCACTACGGGGTGCCCGGCCCACTCGGAAGGCAAGGGCTATAGCACACGAAAATATGGGAATCGCGCGGAATTCAAGTTCTTTGGCTGAAAAACTCAACAAATGAGGAACGCTCATGGCGAGGTAGTGACTATGGTTCCTTAGGTCGTATTTGATGGCTCAAAAATATTTTAGGAGATCGGGGTTCGGGGGTCCCGGGACCACCTGGAAGGCGTGGGCTATAGCACACGAAAATATGGAAATCGGGCAGAATCCTAGTTTTTTGGCCGTAAAATGCAAAACATGAGGAAAGGTCATGTCAGTGCGGCGACTATGGTTCCTTAGGTAGTATTTGATGGCTCGGAAAATTTTAGGAGATCCGGCTCCGTGGGGCCCTACCCATTGGGAAGGCATGGGCTATAGCTCACAAAAATATGGGAATCAGGCGGAATTCTAATTGTTTGGCCGGAAAACGCAAAACATGAGGAATGCTCATGGCGGGGCGTTGACTATGGTTCCTTAGGTAGTATTTGATGGCCTAGCAAAATTTTTGGCAATCAGGGTCCGGGGATTCCGGGACCACTTGGAAGGCGTGGGTTATAGCACACGCAAATATGGGAATAGGGCGGAATTCTAGTTTTTTGGCCGAAAAATACAAATAATGAGGAACGATCATGGCGGTGTGGTGACTATGGTTCCCTAGGTCGTATTTAATGGCCCAAAACAATTTTAGGCGATTCGAGTCAAGGGGGCCCGACCCACCCGGAAGGCGTGGGCTATTGCACACGAAAATATGGGAATCGGGCGGAATTCTAGTTTCTTATCCGAAAAATGTAATAAATGAGGAATGATTATGGCGGGGCAGTGACTATGGTTCCTTAAGTCGTATTTGATGGCCCGAAATTGTTTTAGGCGATCCCAGTCCGGGGGGCCCGGCCCACTCGGAAGGCGAGGGCGCACACGAAAATAGGAGAATCGGGCAGAATGCTAGTTTGTTGGCCGAAAAATGTAAAAACTAAGGAACGATCATTGCGGGGCGGTGACTATGGTTACTTAGGTCGTATTTGATGGACCGGAAAATTTTTAGGAGATCGGGGTTCGGGGGTCCCAGGACAACTTGGAAGGCGTGGGTTATAGCACACAAAAATATGGGAATCGGGTGGAATTCTTGTTTTTTTGCCGTAGAACACCAAAAGTGAGGAACGATCATGGCGGGGCGGTGACTATGGTTCCTTAGGTCGTATTTAATGGCCCGGAAACAATTTAGGCAATACAAGTCTGGAAGTCCCGGGACCACTTGGAAGGCGTGGGCGCACACGAAAATATGGGAATCGGGAAAAATTCTACTTCTTTGGCCGAAAAACAAACCAAAATGAGGAAACGATCACGGTAGGGTGGTGAATATGGTTCCTTAGGTCGTATTTGATGGCCCGAAAAACTTTTAGGCTATCCAAGTCCGGGGGCCCGGCCCACTCGGAAGGCGTGGGCTATAGCACACGAAAATATGGGAATCAGGCAGAATTCAAGTATTTTGGCCGAAAAACGCAAGAAATGAGGAACGATCATGACGGGGCGGTGACTATGGTTCCTTAGATCGTATTTGATGGCCCGGAAAAATTTTAGGCGATCCGGCTCTGGGGGGCCCTACCCACTGATAAGGCGTGGGCTATAGCACACAAAATTATTGGCATCAGGCGAAATTCTAGTTTTTTGTCCGAAAAATGCAAACAATGAGGAACGCTCATGGCGGGGCAGTGACTATGGTTCTTTAGGTCGTAGTTTATGGCCCGGAAAAATTTAGGCGATCGGGGTCCGAGGTTCTCGGGACCACTTGGAAGGCATGGGCAATATCACACGAAAATATGGGAATCGGGCGAAATTCTAGTGTTTTGGCCAAAAAATGCAAAAAATGATGAACGATCATGGCGGGGCGGTGACTATGGTTCCCTAGCTCGTATTTGATGGCCAGGAAAACAATTTAGGCTGTCCGAGTCAGGGGGCCCGGCCCACTCGGAAGGCGTGGGCTATTGCACACGAGAATATGGGAATCATGCGGAATTCAAGTTTATTGGCCGAAAAACGTAAAAAATGAGGAACGATCATAGCAGGGTGGTGACTATGGTTCCTTAGGTCGTATGTGATGGCCCGAAAAACTTTTAGGCGATCTGAGTCTAGGGGGCCCGGCCCACTCGGAATGCGTGGGCTATAGCACACGAAAATATGGGAATCGGGCAGAATTCTAGTTTTATGGCCGAAAATGGAAAAAATTGCTGAACGATCATGACGGGGCGGTGACCATGATTTTGTAGGTCATATTTGATGGCCCAGAAAAATTTTAGGCGATCCAGCTCCCGGGGGCTCTACCCACTGTGTAGACGTGGGCTATAGGAAAATACAGGAATCAGGAGAAATTCAAGTTGTTTTGTCGAAAAATGCAAAATATTAAGAACGATCATGGCGGGGCGGTGACTCTGGTTCCTTAGGTCATATTTGATTGACCGAAACAACTTTAGGCGGTCAGGGTCCGCGGGGCCCGGGACCACTCGGAAGGCGTGGGCTATAGCACCCGAAAATATGGAAATCGCGCGGAATTTATGTTTTTTGGTCGAAAAACACAACAAATGAGGAACGATCATGGCGGGGTGGTAACTATGGTTCCTTAGGTCGGATTTGATGTCCCGAAAATGTTTTAGGAGATCGGGGTTCGGGGGTCCCCGGACCACTTGGAAGGCGTGGGCTATAGCACACGCAAATATTGGAATCGGGAAGAATTCAAGTTTATTGGTCGTAAAATGCAAACAATGAGGAAAGGTCATGTCGGGGCGGTGCCTACGGTTCCCTAGGTCGTATTTGATGGCCCGAAAAAAATTTAGGCGATCCGAGTTAGGGGGCCCGGCCCACTCGGAAGGCGTGGGCAATTGCACACGAAAATATGGGAATCAGGAATTCTTGTTTGTTGGCCGCAAAATGCAGAATAACTGAGGAACGATCATGGCAGGGCGGTGACTATGGTTCCTTAGGTCGTATTTTATGGCCGGAAAATTTTTTAGGCGATCCCATCCCGGGGTGCCCGGCCCACTCGGAAGGCATGGGCGCACACGAAAATATGGGAATCGGGCGGAATTCTAGTTTCTTAATCGAAAAATGCAAAAGATGAGGAACAATCATGGAGGGGCGGTGACTATGGTGTCTTAGGTCGTATTCGATGGACCGGAAAAATTTTAGGCGATCGGGTTCCGGGGGACCCGGGACCACTCGGAAGGCGTGGGCTATAGCACACGAAAATATGGGAATCGCGCAGAATTCATGTTTTTTGGCCGAAAAACACAAAACATAAGGAACGATCATGGTGGGGAAGTGACTATGGTTCCTTAGGTCGTATTTGATGGCCCAAAAAGTTTTTAGGAGATCGGGGTTCATGGGCCCCGAGACCACTTGGAAGGCGTGGGCTATAACACACGAAAATATGAGAATCGGGAGCAATTCTAGTTTTTTGGCCGAAAAACATAAAAAATGAGGAACAATCATGGTGGGGTGGTGATTATGGTTCCTTAGGCCGTATTTGATGGTCCAAACAATTTTTAGGCGATCACACTCGAAAGGCGTGGGCGCACACGAAAATATGGGAATCGGGCGGAATTCTAATGTTTTGGCAGAAATTTGCAACAAATTAGGAACGATCATGGCGGGGCGGTAACTATGGTTCCTTATGTTGTATTTGATGGCCCGTAAAATATTTAGGAGATCGGGGTTCAGGGGTCCCGGGACCACTTGGAAGGCATGGTTTATAGCACTCAAAAATATGGGAATTGCGCAGAATTCTAGTTTTTTGGCCGTAAAATGCAAAAAATAAGGAAGGGTCATGTCGAGGTGGTGACTATGGTTCCTTAGGTAGTATTTGATGGCCCGAAAATTTTTTACGAAATCCGGCTTCGTGGGACCTTACCCATTGGGAAGGCGTGGGCTATAGCACACGAAAATATGGGAATCGGGCGGAGTACTAATATTTTGGCCGAAAATGAGGAATGATCATGGCGGGGCGGTGACTATGGTTTCTTAGGTCGTATTTGATGGCCCATAAACATTTAAGGTAATCGGGGCCCGGCGGTCCCGGGACCATGGAAGGCGTGGGCTAGCACACGAAAATATGGGAATCGGGCGAAAGTCTAGTTTCTTGGCCGAAAAATGCAGAAAATGAAGAACGCTCAAGGCGGGGTGGTGACTATGGTTCCCTAGGTTGTATTTGATGGCCCAAAATATTTTAGGCGATCCGAGTCAGGGGGGCGGCCCACTCGGAAGGCATGGGCTATAGCACATGAAAATATGGGAATCGGGCGAAATTCTAGTTTTTTGGCCGAAAACCATAAAACATGAGGAACGATCTTGGCGGTGCAGTGACTATGGTTCTTTGATGGCCAGGAAGAATTTTAGGCGATCCCAGTCCGGGGGGGCCGGCTCACTCGAAAGGCGTGGGCGCACACGCAAATATGGGAATATGGCGGAATTCTAGTTTTTTGGCCGAAAAACGCAAAAAGTGAGGAATGTTCATGGAGGGTCGGTGACTATGGTTCCTTAGGTTGTATTTTATGGCCCGAAAATTTTTTAGGAGATCGAGGTTTGGGGGTCCCGGGACCAAAATTGGAAGGCGTGGGGATAGCACCCGAATATATGGGAATCGGGCGAAATTCTTGTTTTTTGGCCGAAAAATGAAGCACAAATGAGGAATGGTCATGGCAGGGCGGTGACTATGGTTCTCTAGGTCGTATTTGATGGCCCAGAAAATTTTAGGCGATCCGAGTCCGTGGGGGCCGGCCTACTCGGAAGGCGTGTGCTATAGCACACGAAAATATGGGAATCGGGCGGAATTCTCCTTTTTTGGCCGAAAGACGCGAAAAATGAGGAACGATCATGGCGGGGCGGAGACTATGGTTCCTTAGGTCGTATTTGATGGCCCGAAATATTTTTAGGCGATCCTAGCCCGGGGTGCCCGGCCCACTCGGAAGGCATGGGTGCACACGAAAATATGGAAATTGGGTGGAATTCTAGTTTCTTAACCGAAAAACGCAAAATATGAGGAACAATCATGGAGGGGCGGTGACTATGGTTTCTTAGGTTGTATTTGATGGACCGGAAAAACTTTAGGCGATCGGGGTCCGGGGGACCCGGGACCACTCGGAAGGCGTGGGCTATAGCACACGCAAATATGGGAATCGCGCGAAATTCATGTTTTTTGGCCGAAAAACACAAAACATAAGGAACGATCATGGTGGGGCAGTGACTATGGTTCCTTAGGTCGTATTTGATGGCCCAAATAATTTTTAGGAGATCGGGATTCGTGGGTCCCGAGACCACTTGGAAGGCGTGGGCTATAACACACGAAAATATGAGAATCGGGCGCAATTCCAGTTTTTTGGCCGAAAAACATAACAAATGAGGAACAATCAAGGCGGGGCGGTGATTATGGTTCCTTAGGTCTTATTGGATGGTCCAAAAAAGTTTTAGGCGATCACAGTACGGGGGGCCCAGCCCACTCGAAAGGTGTAGGCGCACACGAAAATATGGGAATCGGGCGGAATTTTAATTTTTTTTGGCAGAAATATGCAAAATATTAGGAACGATCATGGCGGGGCGATGACTATGGTTCCTTAGGTCGTATTTGAAGGCCCGAAAAAATGTTAGGCCATCGGGGTCTGGGGGGCCCGTGACCACTCGGAAGGCGTGGGCTATGCACACGGAAGTATGGGAATCGTGCGGAATTCAAGTTTTTTGGCCGAAAAATGCAAAAAAGATGAATGATCATAATGGGGTGGTGACTATGGTTCCTTATGTTGTATTTGATGGCCCGTAAAATATTTAGGAGATCGGGGTTCAAGGGTCCCGGGACCACTTGGAAGGCATGGTTTATAGCACTCGCAAAAATATAGGAATCGCGCAGAATTCTAGTGTTTTGGCCGTAAAATGCAAAAAATAAGGAAAGGTCATGTCGGGGCGGTGACTATGGTTCCTTAGGTCGTATTTGATGGCCCGGAAAAATTTTACGAAATCCGGCTTCGTGGGGCCTTACCCATTGGGAAGGCGTGGGCTATAGCACACGAAAATATGAGAATCGGGCGGAGTACTAATATTTTGGCCAAAAATGAAGAATGATCATGGCGGGGCGGTGACTATGGTTTCTTAGGTCGTATTTGATGGCCCAGAAAAATTTAAAGTAATCGGGGCCCGGCGGTCCCGGGACCATGGAAGGCGTGGGCTAGCACACGAAAATATGAAAATCGGGCGGAAGTCTAGTTGTTTGGCCGAAAACTTCAGAAAATGAAGAACGATCAAGGCGGGGCGGTGACTATGGTTCCCTAGGTCATATTTGATGGCCCAAAAAATTTTAGGCGATCCGAGTCAGGGGGCCGGCCCACTCGGAAGGCGTGGGCTATAGCATATGAAAATATGGGAATCAGGCGAAATTCTAGTTTTTTGGCCAAAAACCATAAAACATGAGGAACAATCTTGGCGGGGCAGTGACTATGGTTCCTTAGGTCGTATTTGATGGCCAGGAAAATTTTTAGGCGATCCCATTCCGGGGGGGCCGGCCCACTCGAAAGGCGTGGGCGCACACGCAAATATGGGAATATGGCGGAATTCTAGTTTTTTGGCCGAAAAACGCAAAAAATGAGGAATGTTCATGGAGGGTCGGTGACTATGGTTCCTTAGGTTGTATTTGATCGCCCGAAAATTTTTTAGGAGATCGAGGTTCGGGGGTCCCGGGACCAAAATTGGAAGGCGTAGGGATAGCACCCGAAAATATGGGAATCGGGCGAAATTCTTGTTTTCTGGCCGAAAAATGAAGCACAAATGAGGAATGGTCATGGCAGGGCGGTGACTATGGTTCTATAGGTCGTATTGGATGGCCCAGAAAATTTTAGGTGATCCGAGTCCGGGGGGGCCGGCCTACTCGGAAGGCGTGTGCTATAGCACATGAAAATATAGGAATCAGGCGGAATTCTCCTTTTTTGGCCGAAAAACGCAAAAATGAGGAACGATCATGGCGGGGCGGTGACTATGGTTCCTTAGGTCGTATTTAATGGCCCAAACAATTTTTAGGCGATCCCAGCCCGGGGTGCCCGGCCCACTAGGAAGGCATGGGCGCACACGAAAATATGGGAATTGGGCGGAATTCTAGTTTCTTAACCGAAAAACGCAAAAAATGAGGAACAATCATGGAGGGGCGGTGACTATGGTTTCTTAGGTCGTATTTGATGGACCGGAAAAATTTTAGGCGATCGGGGTCCGGGGGACCCGGGACCACTCGGAAGGCATGGGCTATAGCACACGAAAATTTGGGAATCGCGCGGAATTCATGTTTTTTGGCCGAAAAACACAAAACATAAGGAACGATCATGGTGGGGCAGTGACTATGGTTCCTTAGGTCGTATTTGATGGCCCAAAAATGTTTTAGGAGATCGGGATTCGTTGGTCCCGAGACCACTTGGAAGGTGTGGGCTATAACACACGAAAATATGAGAATCGGGCGCAATTCCAGTTTTTTGGCCGAAAAACGTAAAGAATGAGGAACAATCAGGGCGGGGCGGTGATTATGGTTCCTTAGGTCTTATTTGATGGTCCAAAAAAGTTTTAGGCGATCACAGTACGGGGGGCCCAGCCCACTCGAAAGGCGTGGGCGCACACGAAAATATGGGAATCGGGCGGAATTCTAATTTTTTGGCAGAAGTATGCGGAAGGCATGGGCTATGCACTCGAAAGTACGGGAATCGTGCGGAATTCACGTTTTTTGGCCGAAAAACGCAAAAAAGAGGAATGATCATAGTGGGGCGGTGACTATGGTTCCTTATGTTGTATTTGATGGCCCGTAAAATATTTAGGAGATCGGGGTTCAGGGGTCCCAGGACCACTTGGAAGGCGTGGTTTATAGCACTCGACAATATAGGAATCGCGCAGAATTCTAGATTTTTGGCCGTAAAATGCAAAAAATAAGGAAAGGTCATGTCGGGGCGGTGACTATGGTTCCTTAGGTCGTATTTGATGGCCCGGAAAATTTTTACGAAATCCGGCTTCGTGGGGCCTTACCCATTGGGAAGGCGTGGGCTATAGCACACGAAAATATGAGAATCGGGCGGAGTACTAATATTTTGGCCGAAAATGAGGAATGATCATGGCGGGGCGGTGACTATGATTTCTTGGGTCGTATTTGATTGCCCAGAAAAATTTAAGGTAATCGGGGCCCGGCGGTCCCGGGACCATCGAAGGCGTGGGCTAGCACACGAAAATATGGGAATCGGGTGGAAGTCTAGTGTTTTGGCCGAAAACTGCAGAAAATGAAGAACGATCAAGGCGGGGCGGTGACTATGGTTCCCTAGGTTATATTTGATGGCCCAAAAAATTTTAGGCGATCCGAGTCAGGCGGCCGGCCCACTCGGAAGGCGTGGGCTATAGCACATGAAAATATGGGAATCGGGCGAATTCTAGGTTTTTGGCCGAAAACCATAAAACATGAGGAACGATCTTGGCGGGGCAGTGACTATGGTTCCTTAGGTCGTATTTGATGGCTAGGAAATATTTTAGGCGATCCCAGTCCGGGGGGGCCGGCCCACTCGAAAGGCGTGGGCGCACACGCAAATATGGAAATATGGCGGAATTCTAGTTTTTTTGCCGAAAAATGCAAAAATATGAGGAATGTTCATGGAGGGTCGGTGACTATGGTTCCTTAGGTTGTATTTGATGGCCCGAAATTTTTTTAGGAGATCGAGGTTCGGGGGTCCCGGGACCAAAATTGGAAGGCGTGGGGATAGCACCCGAAAATATGGGAATCGGGCGAAATTCTTGTTTTTAGGCCGAACAATGAAGCAAAAATGAGGAATGGTCATGGCAGGGCGGTGACTATGGTTCTCTAGTTCGTATTTGATGGCCCAGAAAATTTTAGGCGATCCGAGTCCGGGGGGGCGGCCTACTTGGAAGGCGTGTGCTATAGCACACGAAAATATGGGAATCGGGCGGAATTCTCCTTTTTTCGCCAAAAGACGCAAAAAATGAGGAACGATCATGGCGGGGCGGTGACTATGGTTCCTTAGGTCGTATT
>AWOL01S0168209.1:0-10248 GCA_000715115.1 Nicotiana otophora | reverse complement strand
TATAACAATCTGTTCATGTACATTTCGAACATATGATGTATTATTTCATACCAGTTTTGTAAATTCTATTTTTAGAAGCTCGTGATTTGTAGTACCAGTTCTTGGAAAAAAGTATTGGTTTTAGATATTTTCTTTTAATTAATTACCTCGTTAATTTCATTGGAATTNCCTTAGATTTATAACAATCTGTTCATGTACATTTCGAACATATGATGTATTATTTCATACCAGTTTTGTAAATTCTATTTTTAGAAGCTCGTGATTTGTAGTACCAGTTCTTGGAAAAAAGTATTGGTTTTAGATATTTTCTTTTAATTAATTACCTCGTTAATTTCATTGGAATTAGATAGTTGGCAATTGGCTTACCTAACGGGTTGGGTTAGGTGCCATCACGACTAGTTGGATTTTGGGTCGTGACAGTTTTGCACTCCAAGAGACACTCACAAAGCTCCCAATTTTCACTACTAAAGATGATTTTACTGAAATCTTTCTCTCAAAATTCTCTCCTTTTTTTCTAGTTAGTAGAGATCTCCCTGCTACTCTAAAGATGTATGTTTTTTTATTGGAGAAAAACCAGGCATTTCATGATTAAAAATCTGTCTCTTTTTTTTGGATAGATTTTTCAACAAGATCTGCTCTAAAATTTAAAAGGCAAGACGTTCTAGTTCAATCCTATTCAAAAGAGAGTATTCCAAAAAGCAATCTGCTCTTCACTATAAAAAGACAATTTTTTGTTCAAAACCTGTCTAAAAGTATATATTTTCTTACCAAACAATTGACTTTTGAGTTTTTTTTACTCAAAACATCTCAGAAGTAGTGAATAAGAAACCAAACAAGTACCCTATACTCTCAAGTATTCCTTCATTACCTTATCTTTCATCAATACAAAACCATTATACTACTTCAACAAGTACAAAAATAGAAAATTTAGCATTTCAAACTTCACAAACTAATGCTAAAATAATTAATCAGAGAAAAAATAAAATCTGAAAAATAATAATAATAATAAAAAAATCAGCCATGAAAAAGAATAGGATTTTTACCATTTTACAATTCAAGTGGCCGAAACAATGGTGGTATGCCAACTCGGTAGAACTTTGAACTTCGAGCACAATTTTCTTATTGATAAATCGTGACCGCAAACTTCGGTGAGCTGAGGATCAGTCATGATATCATCAACAACAAAGTTTCGCATTCTAGGCTAGCCTAAACAGAGGCGAGGTATTGATGGCAGCGGGCGGCAGTGGCGGAGGTACTGCGGCGGCGACAATGGTGTTCTTGGGTGAAATTGACATCAATGGGTAGGTCTTGAGGAGCTCTATCCATTGATATAGGTATTGCGAGGTGATAGTGGTCGGAGCTTCAAGAATTTGGGCAAAGAAGTGGCGGCTAAAGTTTCCTAGATCTAAAATTCAGGGAGTATGAGGGCTTTTTCAAGGATTTTATTTGGAGATATGAAAATAGGAGGTTGTAGAGATTACACGGTGTGAATTTGGGGGTGTATGGAGGTGGTCCACCGCCGGTGGGCGGTTTTCGGCGACGAAGTAGGGGCGGCGGCTAGGGAGAAAGAGAGAGTGAAGAGAAAGAGAAGAGAGGAAGGAAAAAAAGAAATACGGGTGGAAATGGGGGCAATTTTCAGATTTTTGAGGCTTTAAATACCTACGCAGATAGTGAATGAGAGCCGTTGGATCAAGATGGAATGGATGGGTAAGATTTGATCTTGCTTCATTTAGTGAAACGACTTAGTTTTATGTTGAAACTACATTGTTTTGATCCGGGTCTTGGCAAGCCAACAATTGGACTGGGTCGGTCAAATTAGGCTAAATAATTGAGCCTGATTTATGCATAACTCAACTGAAAAATGGCATTAATCCAAACCTTTAAACCCCTTAATTAATTAATTAATAATATAATGCTAAAGTCTATAGATACACACAATAAACCTAAAAACAATGTAATGTGGGAGAAATAGAAAGAGCAAAAATTAGATATTTACAATATGAATGTTATTTCTGAGAGTGCGTGAATTTTTTCTATCTTGAGTTCCTATTTGTTCTAAAATTTTAGTGTGTGTGGAACTAATCTCTATTGTTGTGTGAGGCCACTTGATTCACAAAGGAAAGGTAATGTTGTTGACCTCTGTGTTAGAGTAAGTGAGTAAGTTGTGAAAAGTGCTTGGTGCATTCGAGTCAAATCTTGAGGCACAGATGTTACGTTAGGGTGCTTAGTCTGTTCTAAATATTCTTGGTATGATGAGTTAGGAGAGTTGTGTAAAAGGGTCGTGTCTACGTGAAATGTAGTTTGATTGCTCGAGGATGAGCAATGGTTTAAGTGTCGGGTGTTGATTGTAGGCTAGGAACACGTGTTTTAGTCGCATTTTGCACTCTAATCCACTGCATTTTACTTGTGTTTGAGCTTTAATTAGTAGTATTTTGCACTGATTGTGTGTTTTATACTTTGTAGGAGATGACACTGAGTTAAGAAGATGTTCTAGAGCTAAATCGGATTATTTGGAGCTTTGAAATATGAGTAAAAGTCCAAAGAATTAAACCAGGATCGCGTCCGGAGCTCATGGACCGGCGTTGCACACGAAAGTTGGAAGAAAGAGCAAGCGCTAGAGAAAAAACAAATACTAGTGCATCGCATAAGGCATGACATTAAGCTTCGCATTAGTACAAAATTCGTCAGACAAGCTAAGTTCAGAGAGTTTACAACCGAGAAAAATACACTAATGCTGTGATGACCCAAAATGTTATCTTTAATTTAAACATTCATTTCTATGTTCTATGACCTCAAAAAGAACTATTTATCATTCCTCAACTTGCGTGCACAGTCCATATAATTTTTCGGAAAGTTTTTATGTGAAAAATGGATTAAAATGTGAAATAGAGCTTTAAAACTCAACTGAGTTGACTTTGGTCAACATTTTTTAGCAAATGGACTTGGATCAGTGTTTTGACAGTTTTGGTAGATTCGTATCGTGATTTAGGACTTGGGTGTATGCCCGGAATTGAATTCGGAGGTCCCTAGCTCAAATTATCACCATTTAACGGAAACTAGAAATCTAAAGGCTAAAGATTTCGAAAGTTTGACCGCGGAGTTGACTTTATTGATATCGGGGTCGAAACCTGATTCTGGAAATTGAAATAGCTCCGTTATGTCATTTATGACTTGTGCGCCAAATTTGAAGTCATTCCGAATTTGTTTAATACGTTTCGGCATGAGTTGTGTAAATTAAAAGTTTGAAACTCAAAAGTTCGAATCGAGGTGTGAATTGTAATTTCGAAGTTATTCGACGTGATTTTAGACCCCAAGTAAGTCCGTATTATGTTAGGGACTTGTTGGAATATTCAGACGAGGTCCCAAGTGGCTTGGATGAATTTCGGACGAGCAACATACCATTTGGAACATGGTGTCTAGTGCTGGTTGTGGTGTGTCCCACCTGCGCATTTTTGGCCAAATGTGCGTGCCCGCTTCTATGAAGCAAATGTCGCTTCTGTTACATTGAGGCTGGGAAGGAAGCTTCGCTTCTTTGAAGCTTTGATCGCAGGTGCGATACCGCTTCTGCGGCCAGCCGATCGCAAATGTGCACCTCATCGCTTCTGCGACTCCATCTTGCGCTTTTGCGCAGCCACAAATGCGGCCTATTTTATGCAGATGCGGAACTCGCCTGGCTACTTGTCTTCATAAATGTGGCCCTTGTCTCGCAAATGCGATACTGGGCAGAGCATTAAGGGGTCGAAAATGGCCATTTTTCTTCAATTCGTTTGGGTTTTAAAACCACTGCTTTTGGACGATTTGAAGGAGTTTTTCATGACCTCAAAGTGGGTAACTGTTCATTATCATATATTGATGATATTTCATAAATCCATGTCTATATTCATCGTTTATTTCGGATTTAGATGTAATAAATTGGAGTTTTTGTAAAACTTTCCAAAAATAAAAATTTAGGATTTGAAAGCCACTCCGATGTCGGAATTTGATAATTTTTGTATGTTTGAAAGCCAATTCGTGGATCCCACTGTCGATTTTGAAAATGAATTTCGGATTTTAGTCCGAAAAATTAGTAAATTCATATGGAATTAATTCCTATGATCCGTGTTGAGTATATTGACTTGTTTGTGACTAGATTTGAAGCTTTTGGACATCAATTCGCGAGGCAAAGGTTTATTGGAATCTTGCATTTGGTTGCGAAGCGAGGTAAGTGTCGTGGTTAACCTTGACTTGAGGGAGTATGACTTATTTGTCTATTTGCTACATGATTTAATGTGCGGGTACAACGTATATGTGTGGTGACGAGTACTTATGCGTTGTGGTTGAGTCAAAGCATGCGGGTGAAATTTGTTTATTGTGAATAATTGCCTAATTAAGATATTCCTGCTTAAGTTATTATTGTTTATTTGATCATTTTTTATGAGATTATTGTTAGTTTAATTATTGTTGAATATTTTGGAAGGTGAGGTCGGTATTCTGGTATTGAATTGATTGATAAGTATATATCACCGCATTTAAATGCTCTTCCGAATTTGTAATATTATTTTCATTGTAAGGAAAGGTGTAAAAGCACGAAGGGTGATGCCGTGCCATTTATATTATTTATATTATCCTTGCTATGGTGAGAAAGAGTGTAAAATCACGAAGGGTGATGTCGTGCCATTTTCAAAGAGAGTTAAAGCACGAAGAGTGATGCCGTGTCAATTATTATTATTTATTTATCAGTTTGCGGGAAGAATGAGAGTATAAGTACGAAGAGTGGCGCCGTGCCATTTTCATATTATCAGTTTCTCATTTTATTATTGATGAATTAATTGGTTGCTACATTACACTTCTCCTGCTGAAATTATTATATTTATTCCCCTTCGCATATTCCCTCCCAAATTTATAAATTGTTATTTATTGTGTTATTGTTGCTTCGTATTTGTATATACTTGTACAGGTTGTTTGCGTACGTGTCTTATCATAGCCTCGTCACTACTTCGCCTAGGTTAGGCTCGACACTTACGGAGTACATGGGGTCGGTTGTACTCATACTACACTCTGCACTTTTTGTGCAGATTTTGGAGTTGGTCCCAGCGGCATACCATAGACTTGCTCGGATTCAGCTACCCATAGGAGACTTGAGGTATAACTGCACAGCGTCTGCAGTTCTGAAGTCCCCTTCTATCTTATCTTAGCTGTGTATTATCTTTCAAACAACTTGAATTTTATTCAAACCTTTATTTGTATTATTCTAGTAGTCTGTGCACTTGTGACACCGGATTCGGGGATGTATTTTGATGATTCGGTAGTTATGGTCTTTCGCACTTTATTTCAGTAATTGACTTTCATTTAATTTAATTTGTTTAAAAAAATGGTTAAGATTATTCTAACGTTGGTTTTCCTAGCAAGTGAAATGTTAGGCGTCATCACGGTCCCGAAGGTGGGAATTTTGGGTCGTGACAAATGCTACGCACCCTACGTAGTATAGTACGACGCATGAGGTGTAAAAAGTTTGCAGGTTTTCCCACTTTGGCTCAAAGAGGATAGTTTCGTCTGAGTTCGTTCCTACTTGGTATAAATATACTAGAAAGACGTTTTTAGAGGACTTTTGACATACTTTCGACCTAAGGAAGTGTTATGATCCGACCGGTTATTTTGAGTATTTCAGCCCCGTTCCCTCATTTACTGCTCAATGNGAAGGTGGGAATTTTGGGTCGTGACAAATGCTACGCACCCTACGTAGTATAGTACGACGCATGAAGTGTAAAAAGTTTGCAGGTTTTCCCACTTTGGCTCAAAGAGGATAGTTTCGTCTGAGTTCGTTCCTACTTGGTATAAATATACTAGAAAGACGTTTTAGAGGACTTTTGACATACTTTCGACCTAAGGAAGTGTTATGATCCGACCGGTTATTTTGAGTATTTCAGCCCCGTTCCCTCATTTACTGCTCAATTTGTGCTTTACAGTTGTTGTGTGACTTTCTGGGGTACTTGGTTCGGGTCCGGTGAGGTTTCAGAATGAATTGAGACACTTAGTCTCAAAGATGAAAATTTAAGTTGAAAAGGTTGACCGGATGTTGACCTATGTATAAACGACCCTGGAATAGAGTTTTGATGATTCCAATAGCTTCGTATGGTGATTTTGGACTTGGGAGCGTGTCCGAAAAATTATTTGAAAGTCTGTAGTTAAATTAGGCTTGAAATGGCTAAAATAGAAAATTAAGTTGGAAGTTTGACCGGGGAGTTGACTTTTTGATATCGGGGTCGGAATCGATTCTGGAAATTGGAATAGGTCTGTTATGTCATTTATGACTTGTGTGCAAAATCTGAGGTCAATCGGACTTGATTTGCTAAGTTTCGGCATCGAATGTAGAATGTTCCGATGTTGTTTCTTCAAGATTAAGTTGTTTCACATTAAGAAAATGAGCTCCAAATTCAGTTTTGATTGAAGCATTAGATCCGTATTGAAATTTCGGAGTCATAGCAAAACGAATCGTCAAATTCGGACATCGTATGAGAGAGTTATGCCCATTTCTGTGTTAGGAAATATTTTCCGTCGTCGTTAGCATCCAGGGTAGCATGGGAACTTCTGAAGTTATGGAAACGGCGCCACAGGTATCGCCCCATGCCACCTGTAGCGCCCGAAAACTAAAAATCCCTATAAATGGGAGGTTTTTGCCATTTTTGACGAAAATAGAGTTGGGGAGCTCGGTTTGGGCGATTTTCAAAGGAAATTTCACCACACAACTTGGGGTAAGTGCTCTTGACTCCCTTGTTATTATATTCCATGAATTAATCTTCGTTTTCAGCGTTAGATTATTGATTTTTCAAGAGAAATCGGAGGAATTTTCTACAATTTTATAAAATAAATTTTCGAGATTTGAACATCGATTCGGAGTCGAATTTGAGTAAAATTAGTATGGTTGGACTCGTAATTGAATGAGTTATCAGATTTTTTGAATTTGTCGGATTCCAAGACTTGGGACCCACTGTTGATTTTTGAATTAATTTCAAATTTGTATTGTGAAATTTAGCATTTTCATATGGAATTGATTCCTATACCTCGTGTTGATTATATCGAATTATTTTGACTAAGATTCGAGGCGTCCGGAGGCCGAATCGGTAGGAAAAGGTTTATTGGAATAAGGAATTTCTCGGATTGAGGTAAGTAACACTTCTAAACTTGATTTTGAGAGTATAAATTCCCGAATTACGTATTATCTTAATTATATGGAGGTGACACACATGCTAGGTGACGAGCGTGTGGGCGTGCACAATAGAAATTGTGACTTAATTGATTTCGTGGAGTTGAATAATTTGCATATCATATCTCAGTCTCTGTTGTCATTCATCGATACATCATATCATCATGTCGGGTTGATTTTCATATCATTGAGAGTCCGAGAGACTGAAGATTTTGAGTGATATTAATGGGATCGGGCTGCACGCCGCAACATGTGTTGTTTATTTGTGCCTGGATCTGGCTATTATAGTGCTTGGGCTAAAGGAGCCCCTCAAGAGCCTGCACCCTCCACAATGAACGCAGCTGATTTATATTAAGGGATGGATCTTCCGTGGACATGGATCTTGCACGAAGCATTTATATCGAGGGATCAATTTTTCCTGAACATGTATCTTGTCCGAATCATTTATATTGAGGGATGGATCTTCCCTGGACATGGATCTTGTCCGAATCATTTATATTTGGGGATGGATCTTCCCTTGGAGTGGATTGGCCTTATACAGTACTGAGTGACTAATTGTTAGTTGATGTGTGTGTGTATATATATATATGGAATGGATCTTCCCTGGGCTGGATTAGCCATATACAGTACTGGGTGATTGAGTATTCTGAGAGTGTGAGTACACGAGGTTTTCATTGTGGTTCATCACATACAACATATACTTTGGCATGTAGATATAGAGATGTCATATTCCTCATATCATGCAGATTTTATCTATTTTTCCTGTATTGAGTTTAACTGTTGAACTAGAAAGCATGCCTACATTTCTGTACTGTTATTTCTATACTACAATGTACCTATTGAGCTCGTCACTACTTTCAGCTGAGAGGTTAGTCTTGTTACTTATTGAGTTGGTTGTACTCATACAACACTATGCACCCCGTTTGCAGATCTAGGTACTTCCGGATACGGCGGTCGCCAGATTTGAGGATTTATCTGTTAGAGACTATCAAGGTAGCTTCTTGGCGTCCGCAGACCTTGACTCTCTTTCCTTTCAGAAGTCAAATATTATATTTTCAAACTTAAGATATTATTTTGATTTATTGAGGTTATCGGCTTGCCTAGTATTGAGAAAGGCGCCATCAAGACAAGTTAGGATTTTGGGTCGTGACCGGAAGCTAAGGAGAAGTTGGAAGAAAATAAGCACAAGAATTTCATCATTCCTTCCTCACTCAAGACCCGAGTTTGGACTGAATCTATGTTTTCCTATAGGTTAGTTATATTTGTGATGAATTTCTCCATGTCTATGGAGTAATTCCCTTTAGGGTTTGATGGATTTGGTGTATTGATGATTGTTTGTGGATTATAACTCTAGTTTTATGTATTGAATCATTTTGGAAGATTTAATTGTTGGATCTATATTCACTAGTTCATGTAATCGAGAGAGGCATAACTTGTGATATCTTTGCATTATATTGTTGGTTGAGTTAATAGATTCTTCTAAATAATCGAAAGAGGCTAGTCGAATCATTAATTAAACCTAGTTAGGAGAATAATCGAAAGAGATTTTCCTAAAGACCAATCCACTATGCATTCTTGCATATCTTCACACTGCTTAATTTGGTTCGTCTCGTGAGGTTAAGGCTTAATCGAGAGATGCATTTCTGCTGAACGTTTGAACCAATAATTGAGTGAATTCGAGAGACTCACTTGAATTAGAAGTGAATTATCTAGAGTTAGATCCCAAACAATTATCTTGCACCTATCCTATCAAAACCCCACCTTCTCCCACTGATAACGTTATTTGCGTATTCCTTGTCTCGATAGTCACTAGTCAATAGCTTTAGATTCTTAGTTAATTTTAACGATAAATCATATAAATCTCAACTGTTGATCCACCTGGATAGCAATCAAGCTAGAAATCACGAGAATACTGTTTAAATCCAATCCCTGTGGATGCGATATTATACTATACTATCTTTGATTAGCGAGCATAATTTAAGCGTGTGTTTTGCGCTCGTTAGTAATCAAAATTTTAAAAAATCTAGTTGAGTAACCTTCTGAGTGCTATATGTATAGTCAAATGACTTTGATGTTACAAACGAATTCGGATAATTGAATGACAATTTGAGTAATGTACTCTTATACAGTACTTTGGATGCAACTTCAATCTCAATTCGAAGAGCTCTTGAAAGTGAAAATTTCTTTTTGTGTATCACCTACACTAAAATTTGCATCACAAATTTCTTTATTGTTTTTTATAAGACAACATGAGGATTATAAAGAAATCGTAGATTTTTAATGATAGATTCTTTATGTTCTCTTTCTTTTTGTATTCACCTTTTAGATTTTAATTTACGAGGTGGTAGTCTCTGCCAAACCCCGCCACTACAAGACGGCTTTATTTAGTACTCTAGTATATTCGTTGCCATATATGGACATCAAGATAAAATAAAATCTAATCATATTGTTAGGATTATGATATACTTGTATTGTTAGTGTTATTATCTACTTGTCTCGGTAGGTTTATGTATCTCTTCCATTCCGTTAAGTACTAGCAATTTTCTTTTCTGCAACGACTAATATACACGTACCAAATTATCCGGTCTTTTTGTACGTTCCGATTCAGGAAAATATTTCCGTTTCGCTTTCTTATTATGAATGATAATAAATCTTGCATAATAGTCTCGCAAAAACTGATTCATGGTAATATTTGGTACAATCTGGATAACTTTTTAACCTATATTATACGTGCGTGTAGAACCTCCAATTTCATGAAATAATTCTCATAATTAAAATCAGATAAGGATACAACTTTTATGACATACAAAATCATGAAATAACTCTTATAATTAAAATCAGATAAGAAGACGTGCTTTTATAACCTCCAAAATCATGAAATAATTTTCAGAATCAAAATGAGATATGAAGACTTATAACCTCCAAAATCATGAAATAACTCTCTCTAAATCAAAACGAGATATGAAGAGGTGCTTTTAATTCTCATAACCGCTGTAATCATAAAATAATTAGCATAATCAAAATCAAATATTTCCTCACCACAATTTAAGGACACGACTTAAATT
>AWOL01S0168172.1:11201-35772 GCA_000715115.1 Nicotiana otophora | reverse complement strand
ATCTAAATCGTGCTATAGAACTGAGTTATAGGAAATTTGAGTTAAACTTACGTGTTGGTGTTTACATGCATAGATGACGGTGGCTAGGAAGACTATGGCTAGTCAGATGAGAGATACAGCAGTGGGTGAGGGGACCAGCAGGGTACCCCCAATAGATGGGGCCCAATCGGAGGCCCGGGGAGAGACCCCTACCCAGCCATTACCGGCTCGTCTACCACTTGAGGAGATTTCTAGGGAGGTCGCACATCCAGTTCCCCCTCCGCTTCCATCGGATCAGGACATGAGGAGTGCGGTGCAATTGTTGACACAGTTGGTAGCTACCCAACAATAGGCTAGGGAATCCGCTAGTGCAAGATCTTCTGAGGGGTCTCGGAGTTCAAGGGTCCGAGAGTTTATTGCTTTAAGTCCCCCAGAGTTTACGGGGACAGATCAGAGGGAGGACCCGCAGGAAATCATAGATGAGCTTCACAAGATCTTTCGGGTTATGCATGCCACGGAGAAAGACGCGGTTGAGCTAGCAGCTTTTCGACTCCGAAATATAGCCATCCTTTAATACGAGAGATGGGAGAGGTCCAAGGGACGTGATGCACCTCCAGCTATTTGGGAGAATTTTTCAGATGACTTCCTTGACCAATACTTACCGTGGGAGATCCGACAGGCTCGAATTGGTCAGTTGTTAGCCCTCAAGCAGGGCAATATGAGTGTTCGAGAGTATAGTCTAAGTTTTGACTCATTGGCCAGATATGCACCATCCATAGTTGCTACTATGCGGGACAGGGTCCACATGTTTATAGTAGGATTGGCCCCAGAGTTGACTGAAGCATGTACCACTGCTGCATTGCAGGATAGTATGGATATCTCCCGGATTCAGGCATTCGCCCAGAATATAGAACAGCAGCAAGGTACAGAGAGGACTGAGTCAGGGCAGCGTAAGAGGATAAGATTTTCCAAGTTTCAGGAGCAGGTATAGGCCCCAATACTTGAAACAGCCACCTAGGCCTCCGCCACCTCAGTTACAGGGTTACAAGTATGATCATTATACTCAGTCGGGACCAGGTGAGAGCTCATAGGCGTCGAATTTGCAGCGACAGCGAGGTTCAGGGCAGACATGGTCATTTTCATCACGGTGTGACTCTGTGGTAGAGGACACTTAGGCCAATGACGAGCCGGTTCTGATGCTTGTTATACATGTGGACGTCCAGGGCATATGATGCGAGATTGCCGAAATAGAGATTCTGGGGGTATGGCATAACCAGCGGATTCAGCAACAGGATCATCTATGTCTGTGCATCCTTCAAGGCGTGAGTCTCAGGACCCGTTTGGACATAAATTTTGCCAAAATATATTTGGGTTTTATTTGGCAAACACATGTTTGGCCATAGATTTTGCCTACATGTTGGCAAAATCCCAAATCTCAAATCCCAAAATATCATTATTACATTTTTAAAAACAATTGCCCCAAACTTTTATATTTTATAAAAGAGCCCACCATTTATTATTTTGAAATAATTATGCTTTGTTTTCTCGGTCACCTGATAGTGTATCATGTAGTTCATTGTAAAAATGATGATTTTGTATCAAAGTTATTTATGTTCAGGACTATGGTTTACGATAATATAATGAATGTTATTGATAATTGTACTGTTGGGTATTTGTGATAGTTTTTAGAACTTGTAGGTATAAGTAATGTTTCATGTTTTTCCAAAATAAATTTGGGAAATATGTTTTGAAAACTGATGTCCAAACACATTTTCATCTTCAAACCAAACTTCACCCCAATCAGATTTTTCATAACAAATTTAGAAATCTATAGCCAAACGCTAGCTCAGTCTTTGGCCGGTAGAGGTCGAGGCAGAGGTAGAGGTTCCAATTCAGGTGGTAACTAGAATAGTAGCTATTCTTTAGCGGGTCAAAAGGACCAGGAGTCTTCATCAGACGTTGTGACAGGTATGTTGACCATTTGCTCTCACGATGCTTATGCCTTGATAGACCCAGGATCTACTTTATCATGTATTACCCATTTGTCGCGGGGAAGTTTGGTATAGTGCCTGGAATACTAAGTGATCCTTTTGCAGTATCTACACCGGTTGGAGAATCGACTATTGCTAGACTGGTTTACCGAGGTTATACGGTGTCAGTTTGTGGTCGTCAGACCTCAGCCGACCTAGTTGAGCTAGAGATGCTGGATTTTGATGCTATCATAGGCATGGACTGGTTGGCAGCTTGCTATGCCACAGTTCATTGTCGAGCAATGACAGCTAGATTTTATTTTCCGGGTGAGCCAGTCCTTGAATGGGTAGGTAATACAGCGACACCCAGAGGTAGGTTTATTTCCTATCTGAATGCGATGAAAATGTTCGCCAAAGGGTGCATTTATCATATTGTGCGAGTTAGAGATGCAGATGCTGAGATACCTACACTTCAGTCTATTCCAGTAGTCAAAGAGTACGCAGATGTATTTCCAGATGAACTTCCAGGTATTCCTCCATAGCGAGATATTGGTTTTGCTATCAATTTGCTTCCAGGAACTCAACCAAAATCCATCCCTCCGTATAGAATGGCACCTGCCGAATTGAAGGAATTGAAGGAGCAGTTAAAAGATTTGCTGGAGAAAGGTTTCATCAGGCCCAGTACCTCACCTTGGGGTGCACCGATACTGTTTGTACGGAAGAAAGACAGCTCGCTGAGGATGTGTATCTATTATAGGCAGCTAAAAAGGTAACTATTAAGAATAAGTATCCCATTCCAAGGATAGATGACTTGTTTGATCAGTTGCAGGGAGCTAGATGCTTTTCAATGATTGATTTGAGGTCGGGGTACCACCAAGTCAGAGTATGGGAGAAAGATATTCCCAAGACAGCCTTCAGGACCTGATATGGCCACTTCGAGTTCCTTGTCATGTCCTTCGGGTTGACAAATACACCTGCCGTATTCATGGATTTGATGAATAGCCTATTCCGGCCATTTTTAGATCTGTTCATGATAGTATTTATTGATGATATTATGGTTTATTCACGTTCATAGGATGAGCATACGGACCACCTGTGAGTGGTACTCCAAATCCCCCGTGATAGTAAATTATATGCTAAGTTCTCTAAATGTGAGTTTTGGTTGAAGTTTGTAGCATATTTGGGGCACAATGTATGTGATGGAGATATAAAGGTAGACACTCAGAAGATTGAGGATGTGAAATCCTGGCCTAGACCTACCACTCCGACAGAGGTTCGTAGCTTTCTAGGCTTAGCGGGATACTATCGGAGGTTTGTAGAGGGTTTTTCTTCCCTTCTGGCACCATTGATGAAGTTGACACAGAAAGCAACTAAGTTTCAGTGGACAAAGGATTGCTAGAAGAGTTTCCAAGAACTTAAGAACAGGTTGACCTCAGCGCCAGTTTTAACACTTCCAAAGGGTCAAGATGGTTATGCCATGTATTGTGATGCCTCAGGTGTCGGGTTAGGATGTTTCATGATGCAACATGGTAAGGTAATTGCATATGCTTCAAGGAAGTTAAGGAAGCACGAGCGGCATTATCCAATCTACGACCTCGAGTTAGCTGCGGTTGTCCATGCACTTAATATATGGAGGCATTATTTATATGATGTCCATGTTGATGTATTCACAGATCATAAAAGCTTGCAATATATCTTCAAGCAAAAAGAGTTGAATTTGCGACAGAGGCGATGGCTTGAGTAATTGAAAGATTACGATGTTAACATTCTCTACCATCACGGGAAAGCTAATGTTGTAGAAGATGCCTTAAGTTGCCGATCTATGGGTAGCTTAGCACATGTAGAGGCCGATAAAAGACAATTAACTAGAGAGATTCATTAATTGGCTTGTTTGGGGGTTCGATTAGTAGACTCTGATGATGGTGGAGTTGTACTCCAAACTGCAAAATCATCTCTCATAGCTGAAGTAAAGGAGAGACAGTACGAGGACCCAAAGTTGGTCAAGTTGAGAGAGCGAGTTTCGCAGTAGAAGAAGCCGTTATTAGAGCTCAAGGGAGATGGGGTTCTCAGATATAGGTGTCGTCTGTGTGTTCCAAATGTAGCAGAGCTACGAGACAGGATTATGTCAGAGGCACATTATTCGTGGTACTCCATTCATCCTGGGTCGACGAATATGTATCATGACATTAAGGATGTGTACTGGTGGAACAATATGAAGAAGAACATTGTTGAGTATGTTGCTCAGTGTCCTAGTTGCCAGCAGGTGAAGGTAGAGCACTAGAAGCCCGGAGGGCTAATGTAGACTATAGAGATCCCAACGTGGAAATGGGAGGTGATAAACATGGACTTTGTCACAGGTTTACCTCGTCCTCATTGTAAGTTCGATCCCATATGGGTGATAATCGATAGGCTCATGAAATCAGCTCATTTCCTACCGGTCAGATCTACATATACAGTAGAAGACTATGCAAAATTATATATTAAGGAGATAGTGCGGCTACACGGAGTACCAACGTCTATTATATCTGACCGTGGGGCCCAGTTTATAGCACATTTTTGGAGGTCATTTCAGAAAGGTCTAGGGAGTCAGGTGAATCTCAGCACAACTTTTCATCCATAGACTGATGGACAAGCCGAGCACACAATTCAGATGCTCGAGGATATGTTACAAGCATGTGTGTTAGATTTTAAAAGAAGTTGGGATGAACATTTACCTCTTATCGAGTTTGCATATAATAACAGTTACCACTCCAGTATCCGGATCTCCTATAGGGTGGTTTGATATTGGAGAATCTGGGTTACATGGGCTAGACCTGGTTTAGCAAGCTGTAGAGAAAGTAAAGCGTATCCGGGAGTGACTGTTGACATCCCAGAGTCGTCAGAAGTCATATTCTGACGTGCGGCAACGAGACTTAGAGTTTGGGGTTAATGACTGGGTATTCTTAAAGGTGTCACCTATGAAGGACGTGATGAGGTTTGGCAAGAAAGGAAAGCTTAGCCCACGGTATATTGGGCCTTATAGGATCATTCGGAGAGTGGGCCAAGTAGCTTATGAGTTAGAATTGCCCTCGGAATTGGAGTCTGTCCATACGTTTTTTCACGTATCTACGTTGCGAAAGTGCATTGGCAATCTTACTTGAGTGGTGCCCACGGATGATGTACAAATTACGGAGGACTTGTCATACGAGGAAATTTCGGTTGCCATCCTAGACCGACAAATCCGCAAACTATGAAATAAGGAGGTAGCCTCCATGAAGGTCTTATGGAGAAGCAAGAATGTGGAAGCGATGACGTGGGAAGCGGAGGAGGAAATGAAGTCTAAATACCCCCACCTATTTCAAACTGAAGATATGGCTCGAGGTGGGATACCTCAGCACAGCTCTATTCAGGCCAGTAGGTCATCAGGTAAGCTCTTATTTTTTACTTTAATAATTTATAATGGATAGCTATGTGAAACCAAGTGTTGCTATTTGTAGACATTGGCCATATGTGGCATGTATAGTATATTTTCTGGCTGCGTACAGGTTGGTTTTAATCTAGTGAACGGAGGAGACTCTGGCCAAATTTTCCCAAAGACTCTAAGAATAAACATTCGAGGATGAATGTTTCTAGGGGGAAGGATGTTACGTCTCGCGTTTTCATACGTTAAAGTTTTGTCGTAAGTTAATCGACGTAAGTTCGGGAATGAGGTTACTTTGGGATTATAAGCATTATGATATTTCAAACACGTGATGAGTAAATTCGTGAAGGAGAGAGGGTAAGCAAATAGAAAAAATGAGTTTCGTCGAAGTTTGGCAATTTGGGATAAAATACGGTCCAAGCTATAATACCCTGTATTTATGGACTAGTGTCATACAAGGTACCATATGACCATGATAGTATGATGTATAAAGTGTATTACAAATGAATAGTATTTTACGTTATTTGAGATAATTCTTAATTGTATGGGCAATTGGTTAATTATTGGTTTAATGGGAGATTAACCATATAATTAAGTATTTGTGGATAATTATAGGTGGGGACAAAGCCCCCCACATGTGGCAGCAAGTGGAGGAATATTGGATAAGTGACTCTTGACTTTAGACCATTGAATTAAGAGGACACATGGATAATATCCTAATCCACTCCTTGCAAACATGAAGAAAGAGAAATCATAATATTCATTCCTACACTTATCTTGAATTAATACCAAACTTCATTTGGTAAGGAAGTTATACAGAATGCAAAGGCAAGAACAATACTCATCCCTACACTTATCTTGCAATAATACCAAACTTCATTTTGTAAGGGAGTTACACAGAATGCAAAGCCAAGAACGATAATCATCCCTACACTTATCTTGAATTAATATCAAACTCCATTTGGTAAGGGAGTTACACAGAAAGGCAAAGCCAAGAACGAGGGTGAGGGGATTTGGAAATTCATACGAGACTCCATACTATAATAGCAACGAGATTTTTCAATTCTAAGGGAGTACGGTGTAATCCTTCTCAAGAATATCATACAGATGTTTTCCCTACTCCAAGTATGTTAAGGCTAAGCCCTTCCTTCATGTTGGCATGATCTCGTAATTACATGTGTCTGATAAAGAGGCATAAAGAGAAGTTCATAATCCCGAATTTATATACATTATCTTAGTCTCATAAATTACAGTATTTTCATTAACATCGAGCTTTAATAGATGGGCAGGGCCCTATTGGGAAACCTCTGATCAGATGGTAAGTTATATACCGAGCCTACTGTGGCCGAGTGGCTATAAGCGAGCCCAAAATGGCCAAGATACAGAGCCTATTATGGTCGAGCACCTATGAGTGAGCCTACTACGGTGGAGCAGTTACACGTTACGAGCCTTATGGGGCCGGACACTTATTTTACGTACTATATTGAGAGAGTTAAGTCAGTATCAGAAGGTAAGTATATCTCCAGATCATCTTTGACTCCCAGTTACTTTCAGTTATTATATTATCAGTTCAGTTTCAGCTTTCAGTTATTTTATTGCCTTGCACACTCAGTACATTATTTCGTATAAACGTTCCTTTTTTTGAGCACGTTGTATTTCATGCGTGCAGGTTCAGACAGACAGGCAGGTAGACCTCCTCTGTAGGTATTGCCCAAGTTTAGCTTTATCGGTAATCTCCATGTCCTTCAGAGTTGCTGGGTCTAGATGTTTTGTGTATATATGTATATAGGTTTTGGATAGGTCGGGGCTCTGTTTCGATCACGATACATCCATCAATACAAGCTTGTAGACATAACCTGTCAGTTAGTGCAGTATGTTGGGCTTGTAGGCCTTGTATGTATATTTTGTTGGTTTGTCAGTTGTATTAGTTATGATGGCCTTGCCGGCCCAGCTTTATATTTATGTTTAGTTAGTGTTGGTTTCCATTCAGTTGTATATTTTGCTTCGCAAATTGTCTTGCAATGTGGCTCATGGCCAAAGTATGACATTATATGTTCAGAGCTCCTTAGTCGCAAGTTGGTACGCAAGAATAGATGAGGCACCGGGTGCTGGTCTCGCCCCCCAGGCTCGGGACGTGACAGTTTGTTATCATGTCTATCACTAAACCTGCCTACTTGATGTGTTCTGCATGCCAAGATTAGCCATAAAATGAAAGCTTTTATTTGATATCTCATGACGTCTTGACATCACTGTCTTGGGATAATCCCCACTTATAAATCGGAGCAATGTTTAGTTCTCGTAATTGGAAAACTCATAAATGTTCTCTATACGTTATGATATTTAGGATCAACATCAAGGCCTTTGTCACCATCAAAACTTTAATAATCCACCTATAGTGACATGTTCTTACATGTTGTGTTCTATCGAAGAATATTACAAGGTCCATATTGTGTAAAGACTTTAACTTCTTATGTTTTGACACTAATGATAGTTGCAATTTATGAGTGTCGTAACCTCTAAAAGGTTTATGATAAACCTTTGATACTTGTCTCTTTCATGTTGGCTATGTGAAACTGCTAAGTTGACACTTTATATGTGTCCAGACCTTTGAGGAAGAGTAGGAGTTTATGACTAAAGGTATTTAGGTTTGAGCTTGGTTTGTGGTTGAGGTACCCTTCCCTGACACAAGCACTGCTCGGGGTCCATGAGACCCTCGTGAACTCTGAAGTGTCAGGGGTTCATAGGGGTACTTCATCCATAAATATGGTGACCCTAAGCGTATGTTCACTAACTTCAATTAATCGTCATAGGGTTAGCATGAATAAATTGACTTTACTGCATCCCTTAACTATTTGTTACTATTACTTGTTATGCTTTTGTCTTGTTTTACCCTATACAGATATACACTAATTATTATCTTTCCCTTTTTTATGCATGTTCGATTGGGCCTACTGAGTTCATTTGGAACTCAGGTCCATGTTCCAGAACTGGGCTGCTTTCCCTGCTTGTTGGAGTCTGCCACTGCTATAGTCAATCTGGGCCTGCTTTGCTTGCCAGCCCAAATCTTAAGAGTCCAGCTTTCCTTCCTCATATTTTTAAACGATAGTTGTTATTCTTTATTGTTTTATGTATATATCTTGTAATATTAACCTTATTATTGGATATTCTTTGATATTTTGATTGTTTAAGAAAATTAGGCATATTAGGACTTATAGGTAAAAGGGGTAAATTAGATTACTAGGTTCATCTGCTTCAATAACCTTAACGTTTTGAACAGTAATAGTTTGAGACTAACCATTTAACAAACAAACAACATCTATTTATACTTACAGCTAATGAATTTCAGTGATTTTATGGTTTTTGGCATATTTAAAAAAATAAAAATAAATCCTCCTTGAAAAATCTTCAAATGGATCATGGGTAATACAAGAGTTGTTTCAAGATAAAAGCAATCATATATAGTTGAACCTACAAGGAATAACATAAATGATTTTAAAAACATAAGGCATTTCACTAGGGTAGTTTGTTTATAAAACAAACAGGGTATATTCCTTTTCAATCAAAAGAATATTTTTGCAGTAATATTTTATTCTAAGAGTTATAAAGATCCATAAATAAGCATCACTTTTCTAAAGAAGATACACAACATTTTCTTAAAATTAGCTTTCAAGCAAAACTTAAAACATCTTTATAAAATCTCACTTAGCAATTTCAAAAAGTTAATCAACCAGAATAATGACATTTCATTCCACGAACCTAGCCTAAGTTTAAGGAGCTACCTCAGGTAGATTTTAAGAGATGCCTAAAATCTCACCGGTTAGCAGACCATTAGGACAACTACAACCCTTAACCAAATCTCACCGGTTAGCAGACTATTAGGATAATAATTTTCACTGACTTATAGGTACCATATTATATCTTAAATATTAGGTGGCAACTCTTTTATTCAGCTTAAGAAAAACCACTAGTTGTATTTTGTTATAACCAGTACAAAATACAGTGCACCACCCGCTACTCACACTCTAGAGCAGATAGCTCATGGTTATCAGACCCCAGCAGTTTTACTATTTGGGGCGGTTCAGCCCGTTGTTCCTACACAGCGCGGGGAGAGACCCCAATGTCAGATGAGGGGCTGAAGATGTTTGACAAGTTTACCAAGTGGTTTCCCCCACACTTTCATTGTGCACCTTTCTGTAGACCTCCCCTCCCCCCCTCCCCCAAAGATTTCTTGGACCATTTCCATGAGATATTATGGAATATGGGTATAGTGCAGTCCAACGGAGTTGATTTCACAATGTTTCAAATACATGGTTCTTCCAAGTGATGGTGGCAGGTTTATGTACATGGAAGGCCAGCAGGTTCACCTCCTCTCACTTCGGCTTAGCTCTCACAGTTGCTCTTTGAGAAGTTCATTTCCTTCACTTAGAAAGAGGAGTTCTGCAGTTAGTTTGAGTGCCTTCAGCAGGTTAGCGTGATTGTTACTCAGTATGGGACCATATTTGTGGACCTATCATGACATGCAGCTATCCTGATTCCTATTGAGAGGGAGAAATTGCGGAGGTTCATAGATGGCCTTACATGTGGCATCAGGTTACAGATGGACAGAGAGGTCGAGGGTGATATTTCTTTTACATTGGTAGTGGAGATCGCCAAAAGGACCGAGCGCATCATGGGCCAATCTAGGGAGACGACCTCTGATAAGTGGCCCAGTTATTTTGGAGGATTCAGTAGTGCCTCATTTGGAGGAAGGTGTTCCTTTGGTAGAGGATATCCTATTAAGCCGGTACAATTAGCTCTATAGGTCACACATGGTCCTTCAGGCATTCTTGGTGCTTATGGGCCCCATTCTGAGCAGCCAAAATTTTGTACACCTTTAGCTCCCATTAGTGAATTACTAATTCAGAGCTATCATGGTTGTCATTTGGGTCTTCATGGTTAGTCTCAGATTCAGCAGCCATGCCAGCCAAGAGAGTAATTTGAGTGTGGAGGTGCAAGTCATATCAGGAGGTATTGTCCCATACTTTAGAGCAGTATGCCACAGAAGGGTACTCGTGCCATGATTCAAGCATCGTTTGATACACCACCCGCTTAGCCAGTAAGCGATAGGGGTCATGCAAAGATTGTGACTTTAGCCATGATGGGGTTACCTAGATTGCGAAGAGCGACACTTCGTCACTCCACTAGCAGGGTGATTTTATATTTGAGGTGTCGGCTTATTGTAGAGAAGGGATGTTTGGCATATTTGGCTTATATCTGTGATCTAGTGCGAAGGTTCCTTCTATGGATTCGGTACCGGTCGTGAGTGAGTCTCTTGAGGTGTTTCCTACAAATTTATTGGGTATGCCACCCGACAGGCATATCGACTTTTGCATTGATTTGATGTCGGGCACTCAGCCCATTTCCATTCCACCGTACCGTATGGCTCCAAGTAAGTTAAAATAATTGAAGGATCAGTTACAAGATTTGCTTGATAAGGGATTCATTAAACTGAGTGTTTCACCTTGGTGCGCTAGTGTTGTTCGTCAAGAAAAGGGACGGATCGATGAGGATGTGTGTAGATTAATGACAGTTAAACAAGGTCACTATCAAGAACAAGTATCTATTGCTGATGATTGATGATTTATTTGACAAACTTCATGGTGCCCGGGTGTTTTCCAAGATTTATTTGAGATTTGGCTACCATCAGGTGACGATTAGGGCATCAGATGTGTAAGGCCCCATAACATTTCACAATATATCCAAGGTTTTGTGGTGCCGAGGTAAGCTCTCCGTAGTACGGACTTTTTGGGTTGAGCAGAGCATTGGGGCGTTGAAGAAAAATTATTGCAGAACAGGGCATTTTATGCGGTCCATTATGAGACTGCATAACTGATCTGCGGACCGCAGATCCACCATAGAGTGAAGCCGAGAAATGGGCCAATTTTGGAAGTTGTTTTGGCGTTTAACTATGCCACCGCATAATCATTTTGCGGGTCGCACATCCGTCGTAAAACCAGCATGAAGATATTTGGAGGGAGATTCTGCCGTCAATTCTGTGGACGCAAAGTTGATATGCGGGCCGCAGACTGGACCAGACCAGCCTAGTTTTTGGGACAAGTTCTGCGGTCCATTTTGCGGGTCGTATACCTGATCTGCGGTGCACTATGTGACCTCAGAGTTGAGTTCGGAGGGACCATTTTCTGGTTTTAAAACCCGACCCCATTTTTTATAAAACAACCTTAGGGGTCATTTTAGAAGGTTCAAACTGAAATTTTAGAGAGAGAAAAGTAGTCTAGAGTGAGAAGAGGAATTCCTAAGCTATTTGTTCATCAATCTTTGCACAAGTCTGAAAGAATTCACAAGGATAGCTCACAAGGTCTTCATCCAAGAGATAAGATTCTAGCCCTAGCCTTCAATTTCGAAATTTGGGTTGGGAATTTCGAAGATGGTAGGGAGGTTGTGGAGTATTTGTGGGTGGCCTATTGAAGTGGGGAATTATTGTGGGGTAAAGGAACCCACCATAGGAGGACCTAGAAACCTTAATGCATACTAGTGCTTGATAAAATGCTCAAATGAGTTGAACCCCCGAGAATCTTCCTAATTATAGTTAAATTTTTCCGTTTATTTAATTAGATTGAAGTCGCTAGGAGTTTCGGAATATTGTAGTAAATCACAGATAGCTCAATCAAGGTATGTTGGCTAAACTCCTCTTGTAGAATCGATTTCCATGAAGTCCTAGTAAGTTGCGATTATGATTTGCTCAATTTCTTATATCTCAAGTTCCGAGTCCTTCCTAATAGATTCGATTATTCCTAACTAAGTGTTGTGTTGAAAGATGTATGTACCCAAAATGCCCTCCAAATGTTCCTATCATATCATGATTCCCTCCGAGAATGCAATCTAGTATGATCAATGTACCAAAGGTGTTGTGATTTAAAAATCATGTTTCAATTGCAAGCTAGTATGCCTAATTGTGGAAGAGAAACTCAATGTTCCTAAAACTCTTGTTTGATCAGATGTGTACTTAAAGTATTGATTTAAAAATTCTCTTATTGGTGATAATCCATGGTAACGCTTGAAAGTTATAGGGGTGAGTATGAAATGTGAAATACGGCCGATGTGCCAAGAATTGATATTACAACGGTGGACACTAGTGCCAATGAAATGGAAAGATGGGTGAAAGATAATGAAACAAGTTGTAAATCCTTTAAATAATAAATGCTTTGGGAGTATTTTCTAGTCACCGAGAAAGGGTAGTTCAAAATGACCTAACCCCGAAACTACATGTGCCTGTGTAGGAGTTATTGAGGGGTAAAGTCCCATGTTGATTTGATGAGATTGTTTTCCCTTATATGGGATGAAATTGATGTACTGAGATATTTCCCCTTAAATGGAATGAGATTATTGCTAGCAAGATGTGATGTGATGTCGACCCACACGGCATTATGGTGAGACGGCTTAGCCGATCAGACAGAGATCGGACACCATGTCGCGCACATGGTGGTGTTGTGAGTGGATGTCTCGGGGTGAGATTGCCTAGCCTATCGGGCTGAGATCGGTCTCCGTGTTAAAATCACTGTGGTATATCGGTACTAAAGATCTCCCAACTTATAAATATTGAAACTTACATGATATTTACTTTTCTTCTAACTTGACACCTTGATACTGTTTGAGGATCTTAATGATTTCATGTTTCCTTCTCCTTTTGCCATTACTCATTTTATTGAGAGGGTGTTTAGTTTTACATACTAGTACTATTCCATATGTATTAACGTCCCCTTGTTGGGGCTGCTGCATCTTTAATAGATGTAGGTGGTTCCATAGCAGGTGGTATTGATCAGTGATAGCAGTACACCCTCTCCTCAACTAACTTGGTGAGTCCCATTTCATTTCAGGGTCTTGTATCTCTTGTCCTCTATGTATATTGTTCTAAGGTATAGCCGGATCCTTATTGCCGGTACCATCATGCTACTCTTTTATATCTATTAGAGGCTCTGTAGACATAGCATGGGTGGTACCTTTGTTTTGGGAAGTCAAATTAGAAATGTTGTATGTGTATCATATGTTTCCACTTCTAAACTATGAATGTGTAATGTAATACTTTGGAGAATCTTGAATGAATTTCTAACGGTAGTGAAATTTGGATTGTTCATGTAACCTTCTCATTGTCATACAGTCTTGCTTGGCCGGGTTATCTTGGTAGAGCGCCGGTCGTGCTCCCCGATGTCAGGGCGTGATAGGATGTTTCTAAGACAGCTTTTCGGACTCGTTATAGTCACTACTAGTTCTTGGTTATGTCATTTGGATTGACTAATGCTCCAGCATCCATTACGAACTTGATTAACCGAGTGTTCAAGCCTTATCTGGATTCCTTCGTGATTGTCTTCATTGATGATATTTTTGTTTACTCTCTCAATCGAGAGGAGCATGAGTAGCACCTAGGGGTAGTATTGTATATTTTGAAGGATACTCAGCTACATGCCAAGTTTTTGAAGTTTGAGTTCTGGTTAGACACAGTTTCCTTTTTGGGACATGTTATGTCATCTGAGGGTATCAAGGTGGATCCTAAGAATATTGAGGTAGTTCAGAACTGGCATAGACCAACTTCAGCTACATAGATTCGGAGCTTCTTGGGTTTGGCGGGTTACTATATATGGTTCGTGGAGGGTTTTTCATCTATCTCAACCTCATTGACCAAGTTGACCTAGAAGGGTTCTCTTTTCATATGTTCCAACGTATGAGAGGTGAGCTTTTAGATGCTCAAGACAGCCTTGACTACATGCCTAGTGTTGGTGTTGCTTACATGTTCATGCTCATACAATGTGTATTATGATGTATCGCGTATTGAGTTTGGCAAGTTGTTGATACAGGACGGTAGGGTGATTGCCTAGGCGTCTCGTCAGTTGAAGGTTCATGAGAAGAACTACATTGTGCATGATCTGGAGTTGACATACACTATTCACGCGCTCAATATTGGAGGCACTATCTATACGATGTTCCATGTGAGGTCTATACTGACCATCGGAGTCTCCAACATCTGTTCAAGCATATGGATCTTAATATGCGGTAGTGGAGATGGTTAGTGTTACTAAAGGACAATGATATTATCATATTATATAACCCGGAGAAGGCCAATGTAGTGGTCGATGCATTGAGTAGGAAGGCAGAGAACATGGGAAGCTTGGCATTTTTACCGGCAGTGGAAAGGCCATTAACCATGGACATTCAAGATTTGGCCAATCGTTCATGAGGTTGGATGTTTCGGAGCCTTGACGGTTTCTTGCTTGTGTTGTGGCACAGTCATTGTTGTTGGAGCGCATCACGGCTTGCCAGTTTGATCATCCTCTCTAGTTGGTATTGAAAGACACGGTTCAGCGGTGTGGTGCAAAGGAGTTTGTGATTGGAGATAATGGTGTTATGTGGCTTCAGGTCCGGGTTTCTATTGCTGAATGTTGATGGGTTGAGAGAGTTGATCCTTGAGGAGGCTCACAGTTCACGGTATTCCATTCACCTAGGTGTCACGAAGATGTACCGTGATTTGAAGCGGCACTATTGGTGGCAGAAGTTGAAGAATGATATTGTTGGTCATGTCTCTCGGTGTTTGAATTGTCAATAGGTGAAGTATGAACATCAAGTCGGGTGGGTTGACATAGAGATTGGAGATACCGGAGTGGAAATGGGACGCATCACTAGGGACTTTCTGGTAGTCTTACCACGGACCTTGAGGAAATATGACGTACTTTGGGTTATTGTGGATCAGTTGACTAAGTCTGCACACCTCATTCCAGTGATGATATCCTATTCTTGAGAGAAGTTGGCTCAGATTTACATCCGGGAGATTATTTGTCTGCAAGGCATGCCTATTCTATTATTTCTAACTGGGGAACGTAGTTTACTTCACACTTTTAGAGAGTCGTGCATCATGAATTGGGCACGTAGGTCGAGTTGAGTACCACATTTAATCATCAGATGGACAGATAGTCTGAGCGCACTATTATAATTTTGAGGACATTCTGCGGGCATGCTCTATGGATTTCGGGGGTCTGTGGGATCATGTCTTACCTCTAGCGGAGTTTTCCTGCAACAACATCTATCAGTGGAGCATTCAGATGGTTCCGTACGAGGCCTTGTATGGGAGGCGATGTCGTTCGCCGGTTGGTTGGTTTGAACCCGGTGAGGCTAGATTGTTGGAGACCGATATAGATCGTGATTCTTCGGAGAAGGTTAAGGTGATTCAACAGCGACTTCGTACAGCTCAGTCCAGGCAAAAGCTTTATGGGGATCGGAAGGTTCCGGATATGGCTTACATGGAAGGCGAGAAGGTTATTCTCTAAGTGTCTCCTATGAAGGGCGTGATGCGAATTGGCACAGTTGAGATCTTAGAGAGAGTTGGGAGGTTCCTTATGGGCTTGGATTGCCTTCTAGCCTAGAAGGGGTACATCCGGTTTGTCACATTTCCATGCCTCGGAAGTACCATGAGGATAGGTCACATATTTTGGACTTCAGCACAGCGAAGCTTGATGTGAATTGGACCTACGAGGAAGAGCCAGTGGCTTCTAGACCGGATGGTTCGGAAGTTGAGATTTAAGAGTTTTTCTTCTATGAAAGTGCATTGGAGAGCTCAGCCGATTGAGGAGGCTACGTGAGTCCGAGTCTGATATGAAGAGTAGATACCCGCACCTTTTTACCAGTCCTGGTATATTTCTATGTCCGTTCAAGTACGAACGTTTCTTTTATATGTGGAGAATGTGACGATCTGAAAGGTCATTTTGAGTAATAGCTCCCTTTTCTATGTTCAGTGACCTCGTGTAGCTTTATTTAATGATATATGACTTGCGTGCAATGTCCGTGTCATTTTTTTAGAAAGCTTATTTGTGACATTTTAAAGAAAATATCATTTTTGCCTTTCAAAATGACTTGTGTTGACCACGGTCAACGCTTTTGGTAAACTACCTCGGATCGATGTTTTGACGATTCTGATAGTTCGTAAAATATTTTTGGGATTGTACGCATGTTTAGTTGGGGTCTCGGGTGACCAAAGGCCGTTTTGTCGCATTATGTAAAATTTTTGAAACTTGTGTTTCAAAGTTGAAAATCTTGAGTTTTGATGATCGATTCTTGATATTTGATGTTATTTTACTGATTTGAGTTAGCGAGCAAGTTTGTATGATGTTATTACACCCGTGTGAATGATCGGATTGTACCCCAAAGGCTCGGGTGAGTTTTGGATGCGTTTTGGAAGGTTTTGAATTGCTAATGCAAAACTATACAGGTTGATCTGCAAGTCTCGCATTTGCGATGACCTGTTCGAAAATGCGAGCTTCGCTTTTGTGGAGTCAAAATCACATTTGGGACATTTGGGCTGGGCAGTAAAGCTTGGCAATTGCGAAGTAGTGGTCGCATATGTTAGTAGGTGCGCTTCTTGTTTGCGATAAATATGTTGGTTTTGGGACTGGGAGGCTGAAATAGAGGGCTTCGCAAATGTGAAGACATGACCAATTTTGTGATAGGTAGGACTTCAAAATTGCAAAGTTTTGGGTCGCAAAATTAGGGGCTCAAAATTAGGGGGCTCAAACACTTATCACATTTGCGATCAGTGGTTCACTTTTGTGATGGTTTCAATTGCAAACAAGAGTTTGCAATTGCATCATCTACAGCTAGGTAAAAGTTGGAAAAATCGGGACCTAGCTCATTTTACACCAATTTTTAATCCTAAGTTGCATAGAGGCGACTTTTGAAGGGGAATTCCTTCCAAATTTCAATGATAAGCAACTTTAACTTGTTTGCAATAAATTTCAATTACTTTTCCATGAATTTTATCATAAAATCTTTGAATTTCAAAGTAGAAATTGGGGTTTTAGGTAGAATTTAGAAATTTTATGAAATTGATATTTGGACCTCGAATTGAGGTTGGATTTCAAATCAAATTAAATGTCTGGACTCGGGGGTGAATGGATAATCTAGATTTGGTCCTAATCTCGGATTTTGACAACGTGGGCCTGAGTTGACTTTTTGTTGATTTTTCTAATTTAGTTAAGATTGAACCTTTTTCTAAAGCTTGTTTTGATGTGAACAATATTTGACTAGATTCGATTGGTTTGGAGGCTTCTTCCAAAGGGAAAACCGTGTTAGATTGTTGACTTGTTTCTGGAAAGAGGTAAGTGTCGTAGCTCACCTTAACTTAAAGGAATTTAGACTTGATTAGTCAATTTGCTACGTGATATATGTGTGGGGACGACGTATATGCAAGGTGAAGAGTGCATATACGTTGTCATGGGTTTAAGCATGCGGGATAGACTACTTAATTGCATGCTTTCAATTATATCATGCCTTCATTTATTCCATGTTATTACTTATTACATGCCTTAATTTCTGCTTGTCTTTATTGTTAAATATGTGTCTTCACTGTTACAAGCTTCTATATACTACATGTTTCTCTATACCCATGCCTTTATTTATTGTCTACTTTTATTTGTTCTCATGACCTTAATTGTTTATTCGTCTTACATGCTTTCTATGTCACTTTACTATGTTATGTTGGATTTCATAGAAAATTTTTACGTTTTGGTTCCTTTTACGTACGTGTGAGATACGCCGAAGATGGTTATAGTATTATATATGTGTGTGTGTGTATGGATCGTGTTGCACGCCGCAACGGTATTATATATTGTGGATTGAGTTGGACGCTTCAACGGTAGTATTATTATATGTTGGTCATGTTGTACGCTTCAACGGTATCATTATAATATGTGGATCGGGTTGCACACTGCAATGGTATTATTATTATATGTGGATCGGGCTTCCCACTACAACGGTATTATTATAATATGTTGATTGGGTTTCATGCTGCAACGGTATTTTATATACATATATATATGGATCGGGTTGTGCGCCACAATGGAGAAGTTGTATTATAGTAATATTTTGGTTGTTGGTTCCCATTACCATATTGTGTTATGAGACTGAGAAATGATGATATTCTGGGGCCCTCTATTATGTATTTCTTGTTTTGGTTATCATGTTAATTAGTTATTTCTCTATTCCATTATTGTTTTTCTACTTATGCTCGCACAGGTGTTTAGTGAGTGTCTTCTTATAGCCTCGTCACTACTTCGTGAAGATTAGGCTCGGTACTTACGGAGTATATGGGGTCGGTTGTACTCATACTACACTTTTGCACTGCTTGTGCAAGTCCCGGTGTTGGTCCCAGCGGCACGTAACGGAGATTGCTCGGGCCTGTCTTTTCAGGAGATTTGAGGTAGAGCTCCACAACGTTTGTAGATCCTGAAGTCCCATTCTTATCTATATTACTATTCATTTCATATCAGATAGTTGTATTTCATTTTAGACTATGTTTGTAGTATTCTAGCAGCTCATGTACTTGTGACATCAGTTTCTGGGATTAGACTAGACAGTGATGTTTACGGATTCTATTATATATTTCAAGTATTTCAGTCTTATTTTCTTAATAATTTTGCTTTTAAAATATTTAAATTGATTAATTATTTTTTTAATATTGGCTTGCCTAGCAAGCGGATGTTAGGTGCCATCACAGTCCCGTGATTGAAATTTTGGGTCGTGATAAGTTGGTATCGGAGAACTAAGGTTCCAAGGTCTCACGAGTCATGATCAAGCTTAGTAGAGTCTTGAGAATCGGTACAGAGACGTCTGTACTTATCTTCTAGAGGCTATATGGCTTTAGGAAATTTCACATTCTTTCTTTCTCTATCGTGCGACTTTGTTCTAAAGCTGAGTTTGAATCATTCTTCTCGTATTCTCTCATAGATGGTGAGGACACATATGGGGTCCTCAGTTGATCAGGAGTCGGAGCATCGGGTTGCAGCCATTACCAGGGGTAGGGGCCGGGACTGAGGTAGAGGCAGAGATAAACCTAGAGCACGCACAATGACAACTGTTATTGTTCCTCAAATAGATCAAGATGATGAGATCCTTGTTGTGACCGAGCCAAAAGGACCAACTCAGCTAACATAGGGGTTCATTGCTACCCTAGTGCATCAGGATGCCCTAGTCCACATGGTTGTCTTGATTGAGAGTATGGCACACGCCTATGTATTTCCTGTGGCACCAGTCATCACTGAGGCCAGGGGAGGAGGCTAGATTCCTGCTACTCACACTCTAGAGCAGATAGCTCACGGTTACCAGACCACAACAGTTCTACCAGTTGGGGCGGTTCAGCCCGTTATTGCTACACAGCCTGGGGAGAGACCCGCGATGTCAGATGAGGAGCTGAAGAGGTTGTCCGTGATATATTTCGCAACATGGGTATAGTGGAGTCCAACTGAGTTTATTTTAAGTATTTCATATGCATGGTTCTACCAAGAGAAGGTGGCAGGTGTATGTATAGGGCAGGCCAGCAGGTTCATCACCCAACAAAAAATATATAATATTTTCGTATTTTGACAATTGTTATGTTTTAACATGGCATTTGGATATCATTGATTGTTACTTGTTGCTTCCATGGTGTTTCCCCTTCTGATATTGGCGTCTTATTTCTAAAGAGGACATTTAGCTTTACATGCAGGTACTATTCCACATGTACTAACGTCCCTTTTGCTGGGGGCACTGCATCTTCAATGGATGTAGGTGGTTCATCAGCGGGCAGCTTTGGTCCTCGTTAGTAGTCACTCTCTATTCAACAGACTTTGGTAAGCCCTACTCTACTCCGGGCCCTATGTCACTAGATATTGTACTTTGTCTTTTGAGGTATAGCCGAGGCCTTGTCGCCGGCACTTACATATTACTCTTCGGTTGTACTTAGAGGCTCCGAAGACATAGTGTGGGTGGTGTTTGATGTAGGGAATTGAACTAGAAGTGTTGGTATTTTGGCAAACATGTTTTTCATCATATCTATAAACTTTAATATTTCGGGAATTGTAAATCAATCTCTTTTGAATAATGGAAAAAGAATATGGAACACTTGACTCTTCCCTTATTTATCCCTTGTATTTCTTCTTATATTGTTAATGGGCAAGGTTGGGTAGAAGCATCTAGCAGGCTTGCTTGAATAGGGTATCTCGATTGAGAGCCGGTCGCGCTCCTCGAGGTCGGGGCGTGACAAACTTGGTCTCAGAGCCTATGGTTTTAAAGTGTCCTATGATGTCTCAGAGTCGTGTCTAGTAGAGTCCTTCTTATTGGTGTGTTGTTGACCACATCTATAATGGGGAGTCTACTTGGACATTTAGGAATTTCACACTTTTTTGATATACCAGATCGTGCGATAGAGCCCAAGATAAGGGGCTAATTTCCTAGTAATGTCTCATTTTCCAGATGAGTAATCCACGCGTTCGAAGAAGCGAGGAGGGAATGACCCTGCCATTGAATCTGGGGGAGATGGAACAAGAGTTTGTTGGGAGAATGTGTCAAGCCATGGAGGGATTGGAAGAACTTGTTACTAAGGGAAGTGTCCTTGTTCCTATCAATTTCACCGCACCACCGGACCGTGTGGTGAGAGAATCTAAGGAACAAAAGAGGCTTGTTGGTACTAATAAAATGGATTGTTTGATTTGCAAGAAGCGTCACTTGGGAACATGTTGGATGACTCTTGAAATATGTTATAGTTGCAAATAGAGGGGGCACAAGAAGAACAAATGCCCTAGGTTGGGTACACCCATCCCGGTCTGCCCAATATGCGGGAAGGAACATTTGGCGTCGTGTTGTGTGTATGCGAAACTGCATGTTAGGGGTGGCAGGTTTGGGAAATTCCAAAGGCCCACATAGCAAACCGGTACAGGGATTGTTACTCACGCATTGGAGGCCTGGAGGAAGGATAATGGGGATGCTTATGATGTATGCAAAAAGGGTGAATATGAGGTCATTGGGGCTAGTCAGTTTAGCTGACCTTATCTCCATTGTGTGAAGTGTGGGAGATGTCATTCGGGAGTATGTCACTATGGTACCAATGTATGCTACGAGTGTGGTATAAGGGGTCACATTCAGAGATATTGTCGTTCGTCTCGCCAGATCATGGGCAGGGATGCAGCACAGCCAACCAGTTCTGCAGCAACTACATCCATAGCGCCTCCCCCAGCTCGAGACACTATAGCACCCGCAGGGTGTAGAGCAGCTAGGGTGGTATCAAGAGCTCGGGAGGCCCCAGCAGGTTTTATGCTATGAGGAGGCGTCAAAGGTCGGAGGCTTCTCCAGATGTGGTTACAAGTATATTGATTGTCCAATCTCATGATGTATATGCTCTTATTGATCCCGGTTTCACTTTGTCATATGTCATTCCTTATGTTACTATGGAATTTTGGATAGAACCGGAATAGCTTTATGAGTCATTCTCAGTATCTACTCTTTGAACGAGATGTATCATTTGTGAAGCCTCTTTATCACAATTATCTTACTTACAACCTCTTGAGGAATATAGTTCTATAATGATTTCTTTGAATTGAGTTATAACCCTAGGCTAATACTTTCCACTTGCTTCCCTAAATTCTCAACAAGGGACTTTACCTGATGAATTTCTTATAGAACCTTCTGATTTAAATGTATAACCTCTGCTCAGTTTTGCTTATGCATGCACCATCATACAATTTACCTATGTGGTATCAAATCCAATGTAAAGCAGCCTAGCGTTGAGATCCTTCTTGAGTCACTTTACTCCCTTTGTGAGCATTGTCATAAATCTGTTTCATTGTCTAGTAACATGAAAGCATATCTCACCACCTGTCATATGTGTGCATGTCAAATGAAATGGTCACTTGTTCGCATAAAGTCTCTCTGAAATATGAGATTGCGCTAGTCTCCCGACACTTGTTGGATAACCATGAGAGATCGCGTCCTTCTATATGTCATTGTCATGTGCAGAGAGTTTATTGTCCTTAACATTTCCACCTCCCTAGGTGGATAGGGGTCTATCATTTGCCTTTCTCCCTGGAGCATCATATTAATCAGTAGAACCTCTCTAACTCATGCATGATTTCATCCCAATAATAATATGTCCTATATTCATGGTTTTACTCATGTTAAGTATCCTTACCGCGACCTTTTCCTTCCCACTTCAGGTGGATGTTCAGATTTTGGCACATATCATGAGCATATTGATTTGAAAGACAATTTTGTCGTATCTCTAGTCCTCTCATATAGGATCAACTATCGGGAAGGGTTAAGTTGTCAGAATGATAATAATCTCACAAGTGTTCAACCTCTTTTTCAACCTCGTTGGCTTGTGGCATAGATTCCTTATGTCAAATACTGTTAAGAGCATAATGCAACTTCATGTATTTTGAATCCCCTATCACATTCATGGTGCAAGAATCTTCTCGTTTCAAGTTAAACTGATTTTTCCTACACTCCAGGAGGTAACTGGTGTCACGTACTTTGCTATTTATCCTTAAGGCTTACTATTGCCAAACAAGGAACATATGGAATGAAAGTCATTATCCCTTTCATAGCTCTTAGTCTTCCAAGAATAACTGATGCTAATGTCTTTATCCTCCTGATCAAGCCTCACATATGTCACATGTCTAAAATGATTCACTTCTTTTGCATCTCGGGATCATGTACATGGTTCCCATGTTATCAATGTGTACTGGTTAACTCTATGTCCCATTTGTCGAATCGATGATGTAATCACAATGATTAACCATGATAGCGCTATTAGTAGTAACCTTCATGTCTCTTATGATATGACCTCCTGAAATGTCCCTGCTCAGCATATTGATGGATCCTTGAATAATTCCACCTCAATCACGAACCCCGTTGTTTCTCTTTGTATTAAATCTATGGCGGTTGAAGGTTCAACCATGTCAAAGAAGAAGCATCATTAAATGATCTAACATATTGGGTAGGAAACCCTATGGTCATACTCATTCAAGCATATCGTAGAATAAGGTGGAGAATGAAGTTTAAGGGTCGCCAAGGGTTAAATTTGGGTGTTCGAAGAAGAGATTTAGAGTTGAAGAAAGTAAAGATATTATGTGGATTTCTAATAAAGGTAAAGTGGGTGTAGTCACATTAAGCCTCATGGAATCTTGAAGGAAAAAGATAAAACTATGAGTATGATGTTTCCCCATCGTTGTTCTCTATGCACTCGGTGTATCATGTGTCTACGTCAAAGAAAGTAGTTGGAAATCCTTTGTCTATCATTCTGGTGGAAGCTATTGAAGGTAAACTAATGGATAATAGGCTTATGAGAGGTACCTAGTTTCCATCCTTGTTAGATAAGTCCGGAAGTTGAGAATGCCTCCGTCAAGTGCTATGGCAAAGTTCGTGAGTCGAGGAGGTCACCTCGAAGGCCGAAAGTTTTGAGTGAAGAAAATGTTGTTGTTGTTGTTGATGTCAAGGTACCACTTTTGTTATTGTAATGCCTTTAATGTTGAGATTAGTGTTATTGACATATATTGGGATACTTTGTTGAGTTATGGATGTATTGTTAGGGTGGTTTTGGTATTACTCTGGCAGGTGGTTAGTCCAGATTTAGGAGAAAGTCTGCCGGAAGTTCAATAAACTTTGGGAGTTAGTGAAATTTGGGGGCTTGTGATGTGTGAAAGAAGAGATGAATTATGTTGGGTGTTTTGGGCAAACTCTACTCCTCATTCGAGGACGAATAATCCTAAGCAGGGGAGGATGTAAGGCCCCGTAAAATTTTACCAAGAACTCGCGGTTTGTGGTGCGGAATTAGGCTAATGTGTAAGATCCCGTGAATTTCTATTGTTAATTCGAGCAATTTCGAGCTTAAGAATACAATTTAATTTAGACCCGAACCACATGAGAATTACTGGAGTGGATAAAGTTATTTGGATACTTGGGAAAAATATTTTATTAATCTTTGAGTGTTGTAATAATGGGAAAACGCTTGGATGTTAATTTCAAAGCAATAAGACTAGAGAAAATACAATGAGCTACCTCCCCATAGCGCAACTATAGCACAGGAGAGAAGCAAAATATTTTAGCAAACCAGTGAGCTAAAGCCTAATAGCACAGGGATAACACCAATGGAAATATATTGTACCTGGGCCTATTAATACCTGATCGGAGAGAGAGATAAATAAAAAGATTTCAAGACTAGGGCTTTTCTCTCCGTCACCCATCCGGCCAAGGCTTCCAATACACACTTAAGGTGAGTTTTTAAGTTTGTTTTGCACACAAGGGAAACAAAGGTACGAATATATATATATATATATATATATATATATATATATATATATATATATATCTTTTTCTTTTCTTTATTCATGAATCAGTTTGGGTAGAAGGAAATCTAATAGGATTGCTCGGCCGG
>AWOL01S0168149.1:1141-23492 GCA_000715115.1 Nicotiana otophora | reverse complement strand
GTAATTCTTGAGAAAGGTGCGCATTTCAGAAGGCGCATTGTGTTTTGACTTACGGATGTTCATCGGTATTGCAGTACTCCCAAGGTTGGTAGACTGCTGATATTCAAATTTTATTTTATTTCCATAGAAGAATTGTGGAAGTATTCCTAGTGAGATGATCGTGCATGAAGGATATGATAGTCATTCGAGCGCTGGAGTTTGGAGCAGATATAGTGATTCATGTATTCTATGAATTTGGAGACTGGGAGTTCTCAGAAGCATATGGTTTTGTGGTTGTGGACTGAGAAGATGTAGCCAAACCTAGCCAGATGATAGTATATGTTACGGTTAGGTCATTGTGGACTTTCGGAGGAGTATGTATCTATTTGAGGGTGACCAGAATTGATTTGGGTTCCATTGGTAGGCCCAATGAGGATGTGTATTCTACACCGAGTCAGATTGGTTGACTCTGTACTGCTACTGTTGAGGGATGTGTCATTCGGTTAGAGTTGAGCGTAGTCGTGTTCTGATATGATCTATGTGTTACTCCTCTATGCTACGAGGGAGTCATTGGTTATATGCACACATGATGCGGTTCTATTGGGACCTTATAGCGGAATTTGAGCGAGATGAGTATTTGCGTGTGGCATGATTGATTGCGCATTGGTTATGTTCTTTTGCGTTTGTGTGGCATTGTGTCATTTGCTTCTCCGTGGGCATGGTCATGCACCTTGGGTACTTGGTGTCGAATTGAGCGTGGTTATTGATTTTGAGCAGGGTGGCTTGAGGTATTTCATATGGACTAGAGATTGGACGGGGTCACACATTACAACGGAGTTATGTTGAGATATGGCCCTTTGTGTTAGGTTCATGTGTTATGGTTCTATGGTGTGTGATGGGTTTTTAGCATTTCGTTGTGGGGGTACTTATTGAGAATGCGGGACGGTTCTCTCGTTTGAGTCATTTTTTCATGATTGAGTACATTTGAATTGTTGCATATTGGTGCACAGATTGCACGGTTTGTGGCTCTGTGTAGTATTGGTGTGGCGTGCCAGTAGAGTAGCTTGTATTTGATAAGAGGAGGTCGTCGGACCTAGAATGGGTGTTATCGGATTTTATTGCGGTATAGTTGAAGGGACAATGTCACTGATCGGCTTAGAAATTGGCTATAGTTCCTGTCCGACGAGAGAGAGCTACATGGCTTGTTGATATGATGAGTGGTTAAGGGTTTTTGCATGTTTCTTTCATCATTGGCAGTGTACAAATGTTTTAGAATGAGGTTTTGTTTTGATATGAGGTTTATTACCGGCATCAGATTGTTTTGAGAAGCTATGGTGATCGAAAATTTTGCTACGAGTATGCGAGTCGTGTGGTATGTCATGTGATTACATCCTGGGTTATAGTTATGTCTTGATACAACTTGTTCAGACTCATATAGTGTGTGAAAGCAAGATTCGGGTCTTGTATGATATTTCAGGTGTTGGAAATTTGGTTCCAAGGTTTACGGGCTTAGGTTGAAGTAATGATCTTAAGTTATGTTGAGTTGTCAGACCTCTATGGAATAGGGTGATACGGGTTTAGCCTCGGGTACGTGCAAGGTAAGGTTGCACGGCGGTTTGATCATTTGGAACAACTCTTGGCACGTTCAAGGATGAACTCATGTTTAAGTGGGGGAGGATGTAACGATCCGACCAGTCGTTTCGAACATTTGCACTTCACTTGGTAGTTTGAGGGCATGAGTAGCTCCGTATGATGTACTATGACTTATGTGAATCGTCGGTTTTCGTTTGCAGGTTATTCAGAATCGATTTGGAAGAATGAATTTCATGATTTAAGCTTTAACATGGAAGCGTTGACCAAGTTTGACTTTTGTGAATTTGACCCCGGAACAGAGTTTGGTTGATTCCGTTAGCTCTGAATAGTGATTTTGGACTTGGGCGTATGCCTGGATTTGCATTTGGATATTTCTAGAAGGATTCTTCGCTAATCGGCGAAAGTTGGAAATTTGATGGTTTGGAAAGTTCATAAGCTTGACCGGGAGTTGACTTTGATGATATCTGTAACACCTCGATCGGTCATTTTTTCTTCTAGATTCCCATTCCCCTAAATAAGACTCCCTGTATGTGCTTTTACTGTTTTATGACTGTGGGGAGGGTTAGTTCCGGATTTAGAAGGGTTCGGGTTGAAATCGGAATACTTGGTTCCTTAATATTGGCTAAATAAGGCTAAGTTTGACTTGGGTCAATATTTTGAGTAAACGACCTCGGAATCGGGATTTGACGGTTCCAATAGGTTTGTATGATAATTTTGGACTTAGGTGTATGTTCGAATCGGGTTCTAGATGACCCAGGAGCGTTTCAGCGCTTAATATTGATAGTTGGCACCTTCAAAGTCTTAAAGTTCTTTATATTTGGTTTGGAGTAGCTTTTGGTGTTATCAAGGTCCGTTTGGGATTTCGAGCCTGGGAATAGTTCCGTATTGTGGTTTGAGACTTGCACGCAAAATTGGGTGTCATTCCGAGTAGTTTAAGTATGCTTCGGCGCGTTCGGAGTAAGTTGGAAGAACTTGAAGTTCATAAGTTGATTCAATTTGGTTGGGTTATGATTCTTAGTTTTGATGTTGTTTTATGCATTCCGAGGGTTTAAGCGAGTTTGTTTTATGATTTCAAACTCGTTGATATGTTTGGGCGAGGCCCCGGTGGCCTCAGATGTTAATCGGACGAGGCGCAGAACTCATTTGGACTTGGAAGAACAACAGAAGCACCGAGCTTCTGGTGTAATCGCACCTGCGGAGGGCTAGCCGCAGGTGCGAGCTCGCAGCAGCAAGGCAGTAACTGCAGAAGCGGCCCGGCATAGGCAGCCCAAAAACCACAGATGCGGACAAGGTAAGCACAGATGCGCGACCGAAGAAGCGATCAAAGAACCGCGGAAGCAAGAGCAAGCGCAGGTGCGGCTCATCTGCCACAGGAGCGGCATCGCAGAAGCGAGCCATTATTCTGTAAATGTGCATTTAGGCCATCCAAGGGAGGAATGCATCTGCGATGAGACTTCTGTAGATGCGGAGCCACAGATGCGGCCAATGGACCGCAGAAGCGGAAAAACCGCTGGGCAGTTACTTCATTTAAGTCGAGACTTAGGTTATTTTGAGTCCATTTATTATATACTTGGGCGATTGTGGAGCTTTAAAAAGGGGGATTTCCACCTAGTTAATTGAGGTAAGTAATTTCTATGCAATGTGGTTTTAATGCATAGATCATGGATAGATTTTCACATGCAAATTTGTGAAAATTAAGGGTTTTGATGAATAACCCTAGGTTTTGATAAAAATGAGATAACCACGAAAATGGTTATGGAATTGAGTGAAAACTATATATTTGAGTTCATGAGGTTATGTGCAACAACTTTCTTCGAAAATTTCAGGAATCCGGGCACGTGGGCCCGAGGATGAATTTTAGGGATCCTTCAATTGGGGTTGGGTAATCACTCTAATAGTTAGAATATGAACTTTTGAACATATATTGATCGATTTATACAACATTTGACTAGTTTCAGATTGTTCGGCACCGAGTTAAGGTTTTGGAGTGAATTTGAGGCCGGAAGTGAGCTTTGCGACGAGGTAAGTCTCTTGTCTAACCTTGTAAGAGGGAAATTACAGCATAGGCGATTTACATTAATGTTGCTTCTAATTGTGGGGGGCTACGTACGTATGAGGTGACGAGAGTCAGTGCGTAGCTATTATTTATGCTATGTCCGAGTAGTTTAGTACCCAAATCGTGAATTATTTGAAATAATGCACCCTATTTGTTAATTAAAGTGCCTGAATTGTATTAGAACTTGTTAGAAGAATTGTGAAAGACCGTTAATGGAATTTGTACTACATTTTATGTTAGCCTTCAATAACGTCTAAGTCCAATGCTTGTAGCATATCCTCTCTTCTTGTGGAGCGGGACGAACGCCTCGGCAGTAGATAGATGCATCTATGGTTCGTGCCGCTCGACCCTCGGCAGTGTACACATTATTCTGGATCGGGCCGTATGACCTCGGCATAACCGTGCGTGATAACACTCGATGTGTAATCATATATTTGATATCCTTCCCTGACTTGAGAGCCAAAAATATTATAAGATGGAAATTTATTTGGAACTTACCATGTGTGAAAGGTTTATTTACTTTTGCTTATTATTGAGTTATTGTTATTATATACATAATCCGTGCTCATTTAGATTTTCGTATTTCTTTACTACTAGCCCATAGTAAGTGTCGATGTCAAACCCTCATCACTACTTCTTCGAGGTTAGATTTGATACTTACTAGGTACATGTTGTTTATTTACTCACGCTACACTTCTGCATTAACCGTGCAGGATCTGAGGCAGGTGCATCTTGCGGTCCTACCAGTGCGCGTCCCAGATATCTCGAGGCTTAGTGATGAGCTGCTTCCCGAGCCGTTCTATAGGCCCTAGAGTCTCTCTTTTGTATTTATATTCTGTCTACTTTACTTTGAAATAGTTAGAGTTGTTTATATTCTACTAGTTGCTCATATACTTGTGACACCAGGTCTTGGCACACACACTAGTAGACTTTGTGGTTTCTGATTACATATTTATGCTTGCATTCAGATGCTTTTATTTTATTCATTTGACTCTCTCTATTTCTCAGATTTCTAAAGAAATGGAATTTAATTACTTGTAAGCCTGTCAAAAGAAGTAATCAAGTAGTAAATTCATCGTAGGCTTGCCTAGCGACGACGTTAGGTGCCATCACGACCTATAGGAGAAATTGGGTCGTGACAATATGGTATCAGAGTACTAGGTTCATGTAGGTCTCACAAGTTTTGAGCAGGCCCAATAGAGTCTTGCAGATCGGTGTGAAGACGTACATACTTATCTTCGAGAGGTTATAGGGTGCTAGAAAACTACGCTTTCTTCATATCCTATCGTCTAGTTGATGTGGTACTAAGTATTTTTCTCTCATTCTCTTATAGATGGTGAGAATGCGCGCAGCGGATGTTCCAGACCATAGAGGAGCTGCTCCCCCTGTGTCTAGAGGCCGAGGTAGAGGCCGAGGGAGGGCTCCAGTTCGTGGTAGAAGATGAGGGCATCCTAGAGTTGTTCCAGTTATACCACCAATGGATCCAGTAGAGGACCCCATTATTGAGGAGCAGGGTGAGGTGTCTGTAGCAGGATCAGCCCCGGTGGATTTCATGTTCACACCGGGATTCCAGGAGGTCATGGGTCGTATGCTATGGTTCATGGATTCTATGACTCATGCTAGTTTATTTCCAGCAGACCCTGCCATATCTCAGGCGGGAGGGGGGAGCACAGACACCTACATCTCAGGCTTCAGGGCATGCAACTGCTGTATATCAGACCCCGAATGCACTACCCATGGGTGGAGCTCAACCAGTTACAGCAGCTATAGCTGAGCCTATACCAGCTGCGCCCGGGGATCCCCATAGGCTATTGGATAGATGGATTAGGATACAACCTCCTATCTTTGGAGGTGAGCGACATGAGGACCCCAGGACTTTATTGACCGGTGCAGGGACAGACTACACAACATGAGGATATTGGAGTCCCATGGGGTGTATTTTACTACTTTCCAGCTGGAGGGCAGAGCCCGTAGGTGGTGGGAGTCATATCTTCTAGGCAGACCAGCAGGTTCTCCTCCCATGAAATGGGACCAGTTCACACGCCTCTTCTTGGACAGGTATATTCCACCCTATCAGAGAGAAGAGTTGCGATTTCAGTTCTACCACCTCCAGTATTTCCAGCTGTCAGTGACTAACTATGAGGTGAGATTCTCTCAGTTGTCCTTCCATACACTTATGATACTTCCGACCGATACAGAGAGAATGCAGAGGTTTGTTTCCAGTTTACACTCTACTAGCGAGGCCAATATGGCCCGAGAGGTGGAGATGGGGACTTTTTACGAGCTAGTTCTAGAGATAGCTTAGAGGATAGAGGGTGAATGTCAGCGTGGTCAGGAGGAGGCTACAAGGGATAAGCGATTTCGGTATTCTGGAGAGTTCAGTGGAGCCCCGGTTGGGGGCGGGGGTCAGTTCGTGAGGGGTTAGTCTAGCAAGCCCATATATCCAGCACCGCTGCATCCTCGGGGTGCTCTAGTGCGACCTTATTTCAGCTCCATGCCAGAGACTTCTTACCACCCACCAGCTATTCAGGGATCCTCCAGTGGGTATTCAGGCCATCAGGGTCAGACTTCATATCAGCAGTCTACCGTACCGAGAGGTTTTCGAGTGCGGGGACCTTAGTCACGTGCGGAGGTTCTGCCGCAGGCTTTGGGGCAAGGAAGTGCAACAGGGTCAGCAACCTATGATTCCAGCACCATTTTCCCCACCAGCCATCCGACCTCTTAGAGGCGGAGGTCAGGTGGGTAGGGGCCGTTCTAGAGGTAGAGGCTAGCCAGGAGGCGCTCCAGCCAGATTCTATGCCTTTCCAGCTTGGCCAGATGCAGTGGCCTTAGATGCCGTGATTACAGGTATTATTTCTATCTGCGGTAGAGATGCTTCAGTACTATTTGATAAAGGGTCTACATATTCATATGTTTCATCTCTGTTTGCTTATTACTTGGGTGTTCCTCGTGAGTCCTTGGGTACTCCTATTTATATGTCCACACCAGTGGGCCATTCTATTGTTGTGGATCAGATCTATTGGTCCTGCATTTTTATGTTCTATGGTTATTAAACTAGAGCGGATCTTCTGTTGCTTGATATGACCGACTTTGAGGTCATCCTAGGTATGGATTGGTTATCTCCATATCACGTCATCCTTGATTGACATGCCAAGACTATTACCTTGGCTATGCCAGAGTTACCTAGATTGAAATGGAAAGGTTCGTCTGTCAGTACACCTAGTCAGGTTATATCTTTTCTGAAGGGTCGAAACATGGTCGAGAAGGGTTGCTTGGCTTATCTAGCCTATGTTCGGGATACTACCACAGAGACTCCGACGATTGATTCAGTACCCGTGGTCCGGGAGTTCTCCGATGCATTTCATTCTGATCTTCCAAGCATGCCACTGGATCGTGATATCGATTTCTATATTGACTTGGATCTAGGTACCCAACCTATATCTATTCCATCATACCGCATGGCTCCGAGAGAGTTGAAGGAGCAGCTTGAGGAGTTGCTAGCAAAAGGGTTCGTCAGGCCGAGTGTATCGCCTTGGGGTGCACCTGTATTATTTGTGAATAAGAAAGATGGGACTATTCGGATGTGCATTGATTACCGCTAGTTGCACAAAGTTACCATTAAGAATAAGTACCTATTTCCGCATACTGATGACTTGTTTGGCCAATTGCAGGGTGTTCTTTAAGATCGTCTTGAGATCAGGGTACCATCAGTAGAATATTCGGGATTTCAATATCCCGAAGACGACATTTTAGACTAGATATGGCCATTATGAGTTTCTAGTGATGTCCTTTGGCTTGACTAATGCCCGGCGGCGTTTATGGATTTGATGAACAGTGTGTCCAGGCCATATATTTATTCGTTTGTCATTGTCTTCATTGATGGCATTTTGATATACTCACGTAGCATGGAAGAGCACGAGCAACATTTGAGAGTGGTACTTTTGACCTTGCGGGAACAAAAGCTATATGCTAAGTTCTCCAAGTGTGAGTTCTGGCTAGATTCTGTGGCATTCTTGGGACATGTTGTATCAGGCAAGGTTATTAAGGTTGATCATAAGAAGGTCGAGGCAGTTCAGAGTTAGCCTCATCCTACCACCGCGACTGAGATCAGGAGCTTCCTGGGGTAAATGGGTTATTATTGTCGATTTTTGGAGGGCTTTTCATCTATTGCAGCACTTTTGACTAGATTGACCCAAAAGGGTGCTCCGTTCCGATGGTCCGATGATTGTGAGGTGAGCTTTTAGAAGCTCAAGACCGTATTGACTTCACCACCAATTTTAGTGTTTCCTTCTGGTTCAGGGATGTATACTGTGTATTGCGACACTTCATGCATTGGTTTGGGTTGTGTACTGATGCAGGAAGGGCGAGTTATTGCATATGCTTCATGTCAGCTGAAGCCCCACGAGAAGAACTATCCTGTACGTGATTTGGAGTTGGCCACGACTGTTCATGCTCTTAAGATCTAGAGTCATTATCTTTATGGGGTGTCCTGTGAGGTTTACACAGATCATCGCAGCCTTCGGCATTTGTTCAAGCAGAGTGATATCAATTTGAGGTAGCGCAAGTGGCTTGAGTTACTGAAGGATTATGATATTACTATCCTTTATCATCCGGGCAAGACGAATGTAGTTGCAGATTCCTTGGGCAGAAAGGCAGAGAGTATGGGTAGTTTGGCATTCATTTTAGCGGAGGAGAGGCCACTAGCTTTGGACATTCAGTCCTTGGCTAACAAACTTTTGAGATTGGATATTTTAGAGCCCAGCCGAGTTCTTGCATGCCTCGTCGCCTAGTCTTCACTATTCGAGCGGATCAAGGCTCGTCAATTTGATGATCCGCACTTATTGGTTCTCGGCAAGACGGTACTACATGGTGGTGCCAAGGAGGTAACTCTCGGTGAGGAAGGTGTTCTGATACTCCAGGGTCGCCTATGTGTTCCTAATGTTGATGGCTTGAGGGAGAAGATCCTAGAGGAGGCACACAACTCTCGGTATTCTATTCATCTAGGGGCTACAAAGATATATCGCGACTTGAGGTAGCATTATTGGTGGCGGCAGATGAAGGAGGACATAGTTGAGTATGTTGCGAGGTATCTAAATTGCCAGCAGGTCAAGTATGAGCATTAGAGGCTAGGTGGCCTACTTCAGCAGATGACTATACCTGAGTGGAAATGGGAGCACATTACTATGGACTTCGTAGATGGGTTGTCGCAGACCTTATGAAAGTTTGATGCAGTATGGGTCATTATCGACAGGCTGACCAACTCGGCATACTTCATTCCGGTTGTGACAATATATTCTTCAGAGAGGTTGGACTAGATTTATATTCAGGAAATTGTTCGGTTGCATGGTGTCCCTGTTTCCATCATATCAGATAGGGGCCCTCAATTTACTTCACATTTCTGGAGAGCAGTACAGAGCGAGTTGGGGACACGTGTAGAGCTCAGCACAGCCTTTCATCCGCAGACTGATAGGCAGTCAGAGCGGACAGTTCAGATCTTGGATGATATGCTTAGAGCATATGTGATTGACTTCGGAGGGCAATGGGATCGATTCTGGCCTTTGGACAAGTTTGCTGACAATAACAGTTATCAGTCCAACATCGAGATGGCTCTATTTGAGGCATTATATGGTCGGTGATGTTGTTCTCCCATCGGATGGTTTGAGCCCGGCGATGCTAAGTTATATGGTACTGATTTGGTGAAGGATACCTTGGAAAAAGGTAAAGTTGATTCAGGAGCAACTTCGTACGGCACAGTCCATACAGAAGGGTTACGCGAATCAGAAGGCGCATGATTTATCATTTATGGTGGGCGAGAAAGTTCTCTTGAAGGTCTTGCCGATGAAGGGTATCATGAGGTTCGTAAAGAAGGGCAAGTTGATCCCAAGGTTTATAGGCCCATTTGAGGTGTTGACGCGAGTTGGGGAGGTTGCTTATGAGCTTGCCTTGCCTCCTAGTCTATCGGGAGTTCATCCAATTTTCCACATGTCTATGCTCCGGAGGTATCATGCCGACTGGTCGCATATGTTAGACTGCTACACGGTTTAATTAGAAAAGAGTCTGAGTTATGAGGATGAGCCAGTTGCCATTGTTGATGGGCAGGTTTGCCAGTCCAGGTCCAAGCAGATTATTATGGTAAAGGTTTAGTGGAAGGGCCAACCAGTCGATGAGGCTACTTGGGGGCAGAGGAGGACATGCTGAGCAGATATGCACACCTATTCGGCGCTTCAGGTATGATTCTTGACCTGTTCAAGGACGAACGTTTGTCTAAGAAGTGGAGGATGTAATGACCCAACCGGTCATTTTGCCTTCTAGATTACCGTTCCCCTAAATAAGACTCCACGTATGTGCTTTTACTGTTTTATGACTTGCGGTGAGGGTTAGTTTGGTATTTGGAAAGGTTCGGGTTGAAATCGGAACACTTGGTTCCTTAATGTTGGCTAAATAAGACTAAGTTTGACTTGAGTTAATATTTTGAGTAAACAACCTCAGAATCAGGATTTGACGGTTCCAATAGGTTCGTATGATGATTCTGGACTTAGGCGTATGTTCGAATTGGGTTCTAGATGACCCGGGAGTGTTTCAGCCCTTAATATTGATAGTTGGCACCTTGAAGGTTTTTAAGTTCTTTAGATTTGGTTTGGAGAAGCTTTTATTATTATGAAGGTCTGTTTGGGATTCCGAGCCTAGGAAGAGTTCCGTATGGTGGTTTGAGACGTGCACGTAATATTTGGTGTCATTCCGAGTAGTTTAAGTATGTTTCGGCGCGTTCGGAGTAAGCTGGAAGAACTTGAAGTTAATAAGTTCATTCAATTTGGTTGGGTTGTGATTCTTAGTTTTGATATTTTTTATGCATTCCGAGGGTTTGAACGAGTTCGTTTTATGATTTCAAACTCATTGGCATGTTTGGGCGGGGCCCCAGGGGCCTCTGGTGTTAATCGGATAAGGCGCAGAACTCATTTGGACTTGGAAGAACAACTGAAGCACCAGGCTTCTGGTGTAATTGCACCTGCGGAGGGCTAGCTATAGGTCCAAGCTCGCAGAAGCGAGGCAGCAACCGTAGAAGCGGCCCAACGTAGGCAGCCGAGAAACTGCTGATGCAGACAAGGTGGGCACAGATGTGCGACCGCAGAAGCGGTCAAAGGATCGCGGAAGCGAGAGCAAGCGTAGGTGCGGCTCGTCCGCTGCATGAGTGACATCGCAGAAGTGAGCCATTATTCTGCAAATGCGGATTTAGGCCAGCCAAGGGAGGACCGCATCTACGATGAGACTTCCGCAGATGCGAAGCCGCTGATGTGGCCAATTGACCGCAGAAACGGGAAAACCGCTAGGCAGGACCTTCATTTAAGTCGAGACTTTGGCTATTTTTAGTTCATTTATTATACACTTGGGCGATTGTGGAGCTTTAATAAGGGGGATTTCCACCTAGTTAATTGAGGTAAGTAATTTCTATGCAATGTGAGTGTAATACATAGATCATGGGTAGATTTTAACATGAAAATTTGTGAAAATTAAGGGTTTAGATGAATAACCCTAGGTTTTGATAAAAATGAGTTTTAACCACGAAAATGGTTATGGAATTGAGTGAAAACTATATGTTTGAGTTCGTGAGGTTATGGGTAACAACTTTCTTTGAAAATTTCCAGAATCCGAGCACGTGGGCATGAGGATGAATTTTAGGGATCCTTCAATTGGGGTTGGGTAATCACTCTAATAGTTAGAATATGAACTTTTTAGCATATATTGATCGATTTATACAACATTTGACTAGTTTCGGATTATTCGGCACCGAGTTGAGGGTTTGGAGTGAATTTGAGGCCGGAAAGTGAGCTTTGAGACGAGGTAAGTTTCTTGTAAATTAATGTTGCTTCTAATTGTGGGGGGCTACGTACGTACGAGGTGACGAGAGTCCATGCACAGCTACTATTTATGATATGTCAGGGTAGTTTAGGACCCAAATCGTGAATTATTTTAAATGACACACCCTATTTGTTAATTAAAGTTCCTAAATTATCTTAGAACTTGTTAGAGGAATTGTGAAAGATCGTTAATGGAATTGGTACTACATTTTATGTTAGCCTTCATAACGTCTAACTCAAATGCTTGTAAAATATCCGCTCTTCTTATGGAGCGGGCCGAATGCCTCGACAGTAGATAGATGCATCTATGGTTCCTGCCGCTCGACCCTTGACAGTGTACATATTATTCTGGATCGGGTCGTACGACCTCGACATAATCGTGCGTGATAACACTCGATGTGTAATCATATATTTGATATCCTTCCCTGACTTGAGAGGCAAAAATATAATAAGATGGAAATTTATTTTGAACTTACCATATGTGAAAGGTTTATTTACTTTTTCTTATTATTGAGTTATTGTTATTATATACATAATCCGTGCTCATTTAGAATTCCGTATTTCTTTACTATTAGCCCATAGTAAGTATCGATGTCCACCCCTTGTCACCACTTATTCGAGGTTAGATTTGATACTTACTGGGTATATGTTGTTTATGTACTCACGCTACATTTCTGCACTAACCGTGCAGGATCTGAGGTAGGTGCATCTGACGGTCCTACCGGCGCGCGTCCCAGATATCTCGAGGCCTAGTGATGAGCTGCTTCCCGAGCCGTTCTGTAGCCCCTAGAGTCTCTCTTTTGTATTTATATTCTGTCTACTTTACTTCGGACAGTAGTTAGAGTTTTGTATATTCTACTAGTTGCTCATATACTTGTGACACCAGGTCTTGTCATACATACTAGTAGACGTTATGGTTTTAGAGTATTTACATATTTATGCTTGTATTCAGATGCTTTCATTTTATTCATTTGACTCTCTCTATTTCTTAGATTTCTAAATAAATGGAACTTAATTACTTGTAAGCCTGTCAAAAGAAGTAATCACGTAGTAAATTCATCGTAGACTTGCCTAGCGGCGACGTTAGGCTCCATCACGGCCTATAGGAGAAATTGGGTCGTGACAATATCAGGTTCGGATTGTGGTTACGAGAATTGGAATAGCTTCGATATGTCATTTGGGACTTGTGTGCAAAATTTGGGTTCATTCTGGATTGATTTGATAAGTTTCGGTGGGCGTTTAGGAAGTTGAAAAGTTTAAAGTTCATTAAGTTCGATTTAAGGTGCGATTCATCTTTTTGATATTGTTATGCGTGATTTGAGGCCTCGAGTAGGTCATTATTATATTACGGGACTTGTTGGTATGTTAGGACGTGGTCCCAAGGGTCTCGGGTGAGTTTCAGACGAGGTTCAGATTTGTTTAGATCATTTTTGGCTAAAATTGCTTATGGCAGATCTGGTGTGATCGCACCTGCAGCTGATTTATGCAGGTGCGATGGTCATAGAAGCGACAGAGGAGTCGCAGAAGCAAGGTGCGAGCTGGTGAGGAAGACCGCAAAAGCGGAAGTGAAGGCGCATCTATGCGTCCGCATAAGCGTAAATTTGAGCCGCAGAAGCGGCGTGTGGCGCAGAAGCGGGAGTTGTTTGTCGCACCTGCGTGTGCACAGAAGCAAGGAAAGCTCCACAGGTGAGGAAGCCTAGTCTTCATAGGGCTTCGCAGAAGCGAGCATTGTCCGCAGAAGCGGAGGTCACAGATGCGATAATGTGACCGCATATGCGGAAATGCTGGGAAGAAGCTATATATCGAGGTTTTGGGTTCTTTTATCATATGTTGAGATATGGGACTCGGATTGAGGCGATTGTTTGAGACACATTTCATCACAAGGATTGGGGTAAGTGTTCTACACTCGGATTTGATTATATTTTGTGATTTCATCTTCATTTTTGGTTATTAGATTATGGGGTTTAAAGAGAAAACTGGGGATTTTAGCCTAAAGTTTTATAGAGTGAGTTTTTGAGTTTTGAATGTCGACTCGGAGTCGGATTTGAGTGAAACTATGATGGTTGGACTCATAATTGAATGGGTTGTTGGATTTTGTGAGTTTCATTGGGTTCTGAGGCGTGGGCTCGGGTTGGGATTTTGGGTCGATTTCGAGTTTTTTTATTAAGATTTGACCCTTATCATTTGGAATTGTTTCCTTGGGATTTATTTGATGTATTTGAGTTGCTTGTGGCTAGTTTCGAGCCATTCGGAGGTCGTCACGTGCGGGATGGAATTTATGAGCATCGATTGGCTTGCTCGGTATTAGAATTGGCTTGTTCGAGGTAAGTAATACTTCTAAACTTAGTGCTGAGGGTATGAAACCCCGAATTTCGTGTTATGTGTTTGCTGTTGAGGTGACGCACATGCTATTTGACGGGCGTATGGGCGTGCACCGTGTAAATGGTAACCCCATTATTTCTGTGGTGTTGTGTAGTTACCAGAACTTATTTGTAAACATGAAATTTCTACGTACTAGAGTTATTGAGCTGTGATACATGTTAGAAACCATGTCTAGGCTACATACTTATTCTGTTGGGACCCACTGAGATCATTATTGTTGTTGAGTTATTTGCTTATATTGCAATTTCATACTCATTAATTTCATATCACATCTCAGTCTCTGTTGCTATATATTGACACATCATATCATCATTTTGGACTAGTTTCATGGCATTGTGGGCCCGAGAGACCGGAGAGATTGATGACTAGTGTGGCCAAGGGCCTGATTGTGAGGTTATTGATACTATAGCACGTGAGTTGTCCGTGCAGCACGTGAGTTGTCCGTGCGGATTCAGTTATTGATACTATAGTACATGAGTTATCTGTGCAACACGTGAGTTGTCTGTGCGGATCCAAATATTGATATTATAGCACGTGAGTTATCCGTGCGGATTATAGCGCTTGGGCTGAAGGAGCCCCTCCGGAGTCTGCACACACCCCCAGTAAGCAGGTACCTATTGAGTGCGAGTGTGAGTGCTGACTGACTGGGAGTACTGGGTGGATTGATACTCTGAGAGTATGAATATGGTTTTATCACTGAGCTGCATTGTATTTGACATGCACACTTGACATACAATCATAGAGATGCATTTTCTCATGTTGTGCGATATTGCGTCATTCATGACTTCTCATACACATTGACATGTAGGCATAGAGATATGATTTTCCTCATGTAATTTGATAATGAAACATTTACCTTTTGAAAAGTTTTGGAAGAAACATCACGATTTTTCAAACTTACTCATATTTTGGTATTCTCGGTAAAAGATTTGGGATTTTTACTGTTATACTTGAAAAGCATGTCTATTTTCTAAAACTGTGAACGAGCTGAACATTTTATTTCTGAGTTATTTCCTGTACCACTTTTTATTATATTGTTACAAGCTGTTGTTGGCTATTGGCGTTGGACTTTGACTTGTGTTCCAGCTCGTCACTACTTTCAACCTAAGGTTAGGTTTGTTACTTATTGAGTACATGGGGTCGGTTGTACTCATACTACACTTCTGTACCTTGCGTGCAGATATTGGATGCTGAAATTACTGTGATCGACGGGAGCAGGATTTGAAGACGTACCTGCATTCCAGTTGTAGCTGTTTCTTATTCATGGTAGCCTTAAATTTATAAAAATTTATTTATGCATATTTCGAACAGATAATGTATTTATTTCATACCAGCCTTGTGAATTCTTGTATAAAAGCAGTTTTATTATCCTTTCTTTTCTTAATAAATCTCATCTAAATTGGATAGTTGTTAATTGGCTTACCTGACAGGTTGGGTTAGGTGCCATCATGACTGGGTGGATTTTGGGTGGTGACAGTGAGTCATCTCAACCTCATAATCTGGAATCATCTCGGTTGTTGATGTTTTATAAACCTTAACAGCTGGAACATCTTCATCGCATGACTGTTTAGTCATCTTACCTGATGGAATATCTTCATTTGTTGTTTGTTTACCAAGCTCAGCTGTTAATTTATGAGCCTCTAAATCACATATTTACAACCACTTATCTTCATCCAGAATTCCAACATCAACAAAATCAGGTGCTACATAAAATATACATCAATATGTCAGAAAATCTAAAAATAAATAAAATTTGAATATACAATTTACGTTTCAATATCGGAACTCCCTTCCTTTATCACTTCTAAATTCATATATTCTAATTTTATATCTTCATTATTGACATCATTTTCATTGATATAATGTGAATCATCTCCAGAGCCAGAACTTGAAGCATTAAAAACAAGCTATTAGAAAATAAGAAGAACTCCAGTATATAATACTCCTCCAGTATAAAAATACTGTACAACAAGGCTTCAAAGATAAGATGTCAAATATAATATACTGTAGCCAAATTTTAAATAATGAAGGCTAGCACATTATTTTGGATTTCATGTTATGAGAAATAATAAATATCCAACAATAAATACTGGATTATAATGGAAACACTTAATACAAAGTACAGTATATTATACCTATACACTAACTTATAAGCTTCTAGCATACAGTAAATTATACTCATCCAGCATACTTATACAATAAATTATAAGTATATTATACGTATACCCTAAATTATACTCATCTAGTATACCTTCTAAGCCTTCAACTATAATATATGAATACTGGATTAGAATGCAAAAACATAATACAAAGTACAGTATATTATACTTATACTCTAAATTATAAGCTTCCAGCATACAGTAAATTATACTCATCCAAAATACTATTATACTTATACACTAAATTATACTCATCTAGTATATTATACTTATACACCAAATTATACTCATCCAGTATATTATACTTATTCACTAAATTATACTCATGCAGTATACCTTCTAAGCCTTCAACTATAATATACTGGAACAAAACTTTGAATTATGAAGGCTACCACATTAATATAGAAATCCAACAAAAATACTGGATTAGAATGGAAAAATATGATAAACAATACACTGTATTTTGTACACATTGACTAAATTATACTGATCTAGTATATAAACTTGGACAATATCCCTTTGGACACCAGACTTCCAGCATAATGTACAGTATACCAGTATACCTTCTTTGTTTTCATTGACTACATCCTGGTTCCTATCACCATCACCTTTTTTTTAAATCTTTTTTCACATTTCTGTTTTGTTGATGTTACATCAAAAAGTTCAAATAAAATGATATTAGCTTTAAAACTACCAAAAACAGAAAACAATACATACAATAAGTACTAGTATACCTCTAAATTGCTCTTTTTCATTGAATCAATTACATTGAACACCTCCACAAATTTCTCAGCAAGATAAATTTTTAAAATCACTAGTCCATCCTTGTATTCCTTCTTTAATAATGATACTTCTTTATTCAATTCCACTTGGCCATCTGCCAAAATGTTAAACTGAACATACCAGTCACTACCTTTAGGTGGCGGGTCGACAGAAGCATTAACTATACATTGATGTTTGTCATGAACATTCTCCACAACCTTCTTCTCCAAATCATGTTTGTCATGATTTGCAGCTTTACTTTTCGTTTTTGTTTTTTGAGGTCTAGAATCGACAAGGTCATTATTTGCTGCCTTACCTTTAGAATATTTTTTGTATTTTTCAGTTGGAGCGTTGACAGAGACATTCTCCATCATCTGCTTCTCCAAATCATTAGAAGCCTTACTCTGCATTTTTATATTTCACGTGTACGATAGACAAGATCATTAGCATCTTTTCCCTACTTTTCCAAATTATTACCATCTTTCTCCTTTTTCTCCAAATCATTAGAAGCTTTCCGCTACCTTTTCGCCTTCATTTTAATTTGCATTTTGCACTACCTTTTTGAATTCTCAGGTGGATGATCAACAAAATCATCATCTAAACTACGGTGTTTCTGATCAACATTATCCACCATTTCATTGTAAAGAGACATATTCCTTAAATTCAATGACATAAACATACATTTTAGTAAATTTATTAACAAAATTATATATAGCAAAATTAACTGTTAATACATGGCAAAACAAAAGAAAATTAATTTACCTTCTTCTCATGTAATTCCTCAAACCTTAGCTGCCGTGTAACCTTCCATCTAAGAATTCGTGGAGATGTATTTTGACAACGAACAATGATAGAATTATTCAAATATCCACAACATTCATAAAACAATATCTGAATAACATAAGAAAATCTCGAAATCCAATAATACTGTCGCTGCTTATCCAAAATACCCGACATTGTTCTCGCGGTTTCCTCATATACATCTATTCCTCATGGATAACTATTGTAATCACCTTCCTCAACCAAGTCCAAGTACTTCCTATCAATCAGTTTTACGTTCTTAGCAGAAAAGAGGAACGAATTTATAACAAATAGCACTGCCACCTTAATAGCATCTTCATCATACTCAAATGTTTTTGTAAGAAAACAATCCAAAAGGTGTTTCTTAGAAACGGAAGGGTAATCCACAAAGTACTTTTCAATTAAATAATTATTCTTTTGCGTAGCTTCACTAGAAATCTACATCACTGGTACATTTTAATCCACTCACACAAGCAAATTCAGGCAAACCAAAACGTAGCTTAACCCCATTGACAAGAAATACCATTTCATTCCCATTCCCCTTTTCAACCTCCATAGTTAACAAAAGTATATCAACTACGATTGCAACTTTATACTAGGCAAATCCAACAAATAACCAAAACAAGTTGAATTTAAAAGTTCAAGTTGTCTTGCTGATAATTTTGTTTTCCAATTGCTAACAATCTCAGAATTGAAGTCACTGCCAAGTTTCGGTCTATCACTTGCACTAAGCTGCAATTAAATACATACACATATATAAGTATATCACATGGGTATAGATTATATAAAGTAGCTATTAATAAATAAGGTGTAACATAATTTACCTTTGAAGGGGATTTGGCATGTCTTCTTTGATGAATACTTGATTCAGAAACCTTTCTCATTTTTGTAGGCTTTAGATTATTTTGAGAAACATCAACTTTTGTTTCCTTGGCACTTGGAGAACTACAAATTTCGCATTCCTTAGCACTTTGAGAACGCGTTCTTCTAAGACTAGTTGATCCAGAGCCATTCGAATCTGATTCTACATTTTTATAACCACTTAAGGGTCTTTTTGTATCAGTTTGAGAAACATCATTATGTTGTTGTTTTGAATTTGAAGAACTAGAAGTATCTCATGGCTTAGCCCTTTGTGAATGCGTCCGTCCCAAACTAAGAGCTTGTGTTCCAGTTGCTAAAGACGATTCTTCAATTGCAAGCACACTTGGAACATCTTTCATATAAGAGTTCGGCATTGTAACAAACTGATTTTCAACATACATATCAAAATCAGAAACTTCTGGTGATGGTGAGATTGGATGAATAGGTTTTCCATGCTTGAGAGAGTGCTTTCTACCCGTAAAACTTCAACACTTTTTTACTCAAAATTAAACTTGACATTTAACAACTTAAAGTTTGAGAATTTCTGATTAAACCCTAACGGTTGTGTATTTTGAAATTGGAAAAGAGAGATAGCGTACGTGTCACGACCCAAAATCCTAACCTGTCGTGATGGAGCCTATGTCAATATTAGGCAAGCTGACAACCTCAATAAACTACAATTTCTTTTAAGTTTGAACACATAATATTTGAATTGCATAGAAAATCTCACAAACTACTGGTATAAAATACATTCCCAAAACCCGGTGTCACTGAGTACATGAGTCTCAAAATGATAACAAAGTCCGACTGATAAAAACACTCTCTAAAATTATAGAACAATACAATAACTTAAAGGAAGAGAGTCAAGGTCAGTGGACGCCAAACAACTACCTTGATAGTCTCCAACTGATAACACTCTGAGATCTAATAGTCGCCATATCCGAAAACACCTGGATCTGCACACGAGGTGCAGGGTGTAGTATGAGTACAACCAACTCAGCAAGTAATAATACTAAATAAAGAACAGAAAGTAGTGACGAGCTTCACAACCAAGCCCAATTACAGTAATTCCCAATATAAGAAAGTAGGCATGCTTTCAAGTTCGACAATTAAGGCCAACATAGTAATTTCATATCAAGTTCAACTAAAACAGAAGATAATATCTCTCAAAGATTTCCAAAACAATGATATATGACAACTGTAGTACAACAATAATGAAATCAATGCATCCTCTCAGAGCAACAATCACTAGGTCCTCCCACTCGCTCAGCACTCGGCACTCGCAATATGTAGGTAACCGCACTCACTGGGAGTGTGTACAGACACCGGAGGGGCTCCTTCAGCCCAAGCGCTATAATCCGCACGGACAACTCACGTGTTGCATGGACAACTCACATGCTATAGTATCAATATCTGGATCCGCACGAACAACTCACATGCTACACGGATAACTCACGTGCTATAGTATAATATATGGATCCGCACGAACAACTCATGTGCTGCACGGACAACGCACATGCTATAGTATAATATCTGGATCTGCACGGACAACTCACGTGCTGAACGGACAACTCACGTGCTATAGTATAATATCTGGATCCGCACAGACAACTCACGTGCCACATGGACAACTCACATACTATAGTATCAATATCTCACAATCAGGCCCTCACACCCACTCAGTCATAAATTTCTCCAGTCTCTCGGGCTCTCAGAAATCATGAAAATCAGCCCCAACTGTGATGACCCAAAATTTCCCACCGACGGAACCGTGATGGCGCCTAACATTTCACTTGCTAGGCAAGCCAACGTTAGAGAATTATTTACCAATTCCTTATTTCCGTTTAGTAATTAACATTTAATTAATTATAATGAAATATAACAAGTGCGGAATATCATAAATCTGTATTAACTACTACCACCCGGATCTGGAGTCACAATTCACGAGCATTCTAGAGCTTACTACAGGTAATAGTCTGAAAGAAATACAACTATCTGAATGAAAGAAAATAGTAGGACATAAAAAGATATATGGGGACTTTAAGGTCTGTGAATGCCGACAGATCTACCTTGAGTCTCCGGACAGTGGACCAATAGCAAATCTCAATCAACCTGAGCCGGTGTCAAAATCTGCACAGAAAGTGCAGAGTGCAGCATCAGTACAACCGGTCCCATGTACTGGTAAGTGTCGAGCCTAACCTGGACGAAGTAGTGACGAGGCTAAGGCCAGGCACCTACAATCAACCTGTACAATTTAACATAGTATACGCAAATAACATGAATGAAGAACTAAACAGGAAATGTCGGGAGAGGAGACATACTGAGGGGAATACAAGATAAAGAACTACAACAGAATGATCACCGGAGCAATCAATATACCATGAATCAACAGGATTAGTGAATACAGTAGAGAATAATGCACGGCATCGCCCTTCGTGCATTTACTCTAAATCTCACCATAAAGTTAATACAAAAGGCACGGCATCACCCTTCGTGCTTTTACTCTCATATCATTGCACGACATCACCCTTCGTGCATTAACACTCACAATATGGCACGACATCACCCTTCATGCATTAAAACTCACAATATGGCACAGCATCACCCTTCGTGCATTAACACTCATAATACGGTACGGTATCACCCTTCGTGTATTAACACTCTCCCCTACCATAATGCAATGCATAAGTAACAACATGGAGATAGAATAACAATTACAAACCTTACTTCAACATTTGGTTCCACAATATCAATCTTAACTTTGAAATAAAAACTCAATTATCACCAGAAAATTTCGTAAACATGATAAGAACGATAATTTGAACAACACTAGTATAAGACGTAGCCATTTGGTATAGGAATGAGACAAATATCAGAAAAACAGAGAAACATGGAAAAATAGGTAAATGGGCGGCGCATAGGTACTCGTCACCTTACATATACGCCGCTCACATGAATTTCACTTAGCAAATAATCTAAGGTTCCTAATTCCCTCATGTTAGGGTTAGACACAACACTTACCTTGCTCCGAAGGTCACTTAATTCTTAATCACAACTTTTCCTTTGGAATTCTCCTCCAAATCACTCATATCTATTCAAAAATGACTCAATAATATTAAATATTGCTAAAGGAATCAATTATATTGCATAAATTAAATTTCTCAAATTTTCCTCCAAAGACCCCGGGCCCGCTTGGTCGAAACCCGAGGTTCAGACCAAAATCCTTTTACCCATTCACCCCCTAGCCCGAATATGTAATTATTTTTTGAATCTGACCTCAAATTGAGGTCTAAGTCTCCAAATTCTCGAAATCTTTATTTTCTACCCTAACCCCTACTTCTACCATGAAACTCTAGATTTCTATGTTGAATTCTAGTGAAATGAAGTAAAAGATTGAAAGAAACGAGTTAAGGAACACTTACCTATAATATGGGGAAGAAAATGTCTTTGAAAAATCGCCCTAGGCCTCCTATCCTTTTGAAAACGAGAAGAAAAATTGATGGAGTCCGAATTAAATGCTCACTGCCCAGCGACCTTCGCACCTGCGGTGCTTTGGTCGCACCTACGCATCCGCATGTGCAGACGGGGTGTGCGCTTCTGCATAAAAGGGCTGGGCCAACTGGGGCCGCACCTGCGGACAGGGTTCTGCTTCTGCGGTCCCGCTCCTGCGGAGAAAAGTCTGCATCTGCGAAAAATGAAGTCCAGGCCTGGGTCGCATCTGTGGGGATTTCTCTTGAATGGCACCCGAGGCGTCGGGACTCCAAACCAAACATGCACATAAGTCTAAAAATATTAAACGGACTTGCTTGCGTGATTAAATCGCCAAAATAACACCTAGAACTCTAAATTTAGCACAAAATCAAATGAAATTCTCAAGAACACTTTAAAATTTCTATTTTCTC
>AWOL01S0168146.1:5928-16424 GCA_000715115.1 Nicotiana otophora | reverse complement strand
AACTCTGAGCAATGACATGGTTTCCAAGAAATCTGAACAAGATGCAATAAACATCAAACAAGTCATGAATCAACTTAGCTAACTATGCAAAAATCAAGATTAGAACAAAATTAAAACTACATGATGGAATTAAAACAAGAAGGCTTGTACGCGAAGTGGCATAACATTAAATCAAAGGAATCCCAGTAATGCTAATGTACATAACATAAACACAATCAGAGGGAAGTAAAATTACAATAGTAGAAAGTGCTAACTCGTTGCGAACAAAGTAAACAAAAATGAGGAACTCAAAATCTCATGAAGAGATGCGATTATTGGAGAACGAGGAAACCCCAAATCCCTAGTGCTTCAGAGTTCACAAGAGCCTCGAAGTGGGCTCCGAGCAGTGGTTGCACTGGAGCAAGCTAATGAACAGATTCTGGTGGCCTTGACTTTCAGCCGGCCTGAAAGCAAAGTCTCAGAATAATATAGAATGAGTGAGAGTGGGATAATAGTAGTAGTAACAGTAGTCGTAGCAGTAGTCGTTCCTCNTTATGGGAAACGGGGAAGGGGTTTGTATAGTGACAGATTAAGAAGGACAAACAAGAAAAACAATCAATTAAACCTAAATAAGGAAAGAAAAGATGAAATGCAATACATAACATAGTTGGTAAAGAGGCGATAGAAATTTCAAACCCTAGTTGAGTCCAATGGCTATGAATCTGATCGAAACTGCAAGAATCATTCATTGTAGAGTATATATAGATGAAATATTGTTGGATCTTCACAAAATTAGAGCCAATCAGGCTCGTCTTGAAAGGTAGCATTTACCAAAATTAGGTAAATACTAAGTAACACCATGAAAGCGTGAGTAGTTGCGGGATAAGGCAAGAGAATCACAAAGGGATTTCATATTTTGTCCAGATTTGGAGAGGTTTAGGGATACGGCGGCTAGGGTTTGTAAAGAGAAGAGATGAGTAAAGAGAGTTGAGGGGGCAAAAATGGAAAGGTGTCTCTAGGATTTGAGGGTGTAAGATATAAGTAGAGGGGGAGGTGTATTATGGGTCATCGATCATTTGAGATCAACGACGAAGATTAAATAGGAAACGGGGTAGGTCAAAGGTAACGGGTCGCGGTGGTCATTTGGTTGGGCTGTTGAAGGATTAAATGAAGTGGTTAAGTGTTTAGGCCTGTAATAGTTTTCCGCAATTAGCCGTGTATTGGGCTATAAATTAAATATGCAAATTTTGTTTAAATTATTTTATAAAAAGTAAAATTCATAAATAATTAAAATATTAGTTATGCAGTAAAATGATTGAAAATAATAACTTAAAATGATAAAACTATAAAAATTCTATTTTATTATAAACAATATAAATAATGAAGTTATGTATAGAATGTAGGCTATTATTGTAAAATTAGCTCAAAATACAAACGTAATTATATGAAATGAAGTAAAAATTTTATAAAACATATATGTGGGTATAAATAATAAAATTTGATGATTAAGTCATTACAAAATAATTTGAAAGGGTAGTTAATAAATATTTGAACAATTTAAATGGAATAAAATCAGTTTTAAAGGCTTAAAAATTAAGGAAAATTATAGAAAATAATTAGTGATGATGCAAAAAATGATATTTCGAAAGTATATATGATATTTATAAAATATGAGATTACAATTGGGTATCAACGGTTATCAAAAACCAAATCCAATCTCAAGTATTAATCACGAGTCTGGCGAGCGAACGACTTGATCCCATATGTAATGTGATACTCAGTACTGCCGAGGTGAATGACCCGATCCCATAAGAATAGTGTTACCATACTGTCGAGGTGAACGGCCCGATCCCATAAAAGTAATTTACACCAGTTATTTACAACAGTGCCGATGTGAACGACCCGATCCCATAAGAGTAGAGAAACTACCTCACTCACGGAAGGACATGCGAGTCGAGAAGACACGAATCTATAGCTCAGCAAGTATTTCAAAATTTTCCAAAGTAAGAGGCTCAATCAATATTTTTATTCTAATCTGAATCTCAGTCATAAATTAAGGAAATCAAGTGCGCAGGGTAAATACGAATAGCACAATTAAGGCATGATATGAATCTAAGTCTACCGGACATAACATAAATATAGCTACGTACGGACTCTCGTCACGGCATACGTAGCTCCCCATAACAAGTGGCACACAACAATTAATGCACCTAATGGGATAAATTCCTTATTACAAGGTTAAGCAAGAAACTTACATCGTTTCCAAGTTGACTATCCATCTCTTTAACCTCACTAGGACTCCTCAAACGACGTCGAGCAATGCAAAACTAATCAAAAGACATATAAACAAATCAATATATGCTCAAAAGTTCATAATTTAATGATTAAAATAATTTTCCAACCAATTTGGGAAAGTCCATAAAAGTCACCCCGGGCCCATGTGCCCGGATTCCGAAAGTTTTCGAAGATAAATATTACTCATGACTTGACAAAGTCAAATATATAATTTAATCCTCATTTCATAATTAGAGCCCTTCATCAGACTTTGTCAAAATCACGGGACAACCTTCACGATCGCAAAGTATACCAGCAATTTCAGCCAAGTTCAAATTTGCTCTAGGTGGTCCAAAACACACCCGAGCCATCGGGACCCTGTCCAAATGCATCAACAAGTCCATAAACATATTATGGACATACTCGAAGACACGGAACACATAAAACAAGATTGCAATAAAGAATCTCACCTCAAAACCTTATTAATCAACTTCTAAGCTTCAAACTCATTTCAAGAAACTCCTATCGCGTCAAACATACTTAGACAACACATAATGACACCAAATTTTGTGCGTAAGTCATAAATCACAATACAAACCTATTACAATGCTTGGAATTCCAGACGACCATAGATAACACCAAAATTAAATTCAAGTAAAAAAACTTTCAAAATGCCAACTTTCAACAATAAGCGCTGAAACACTCCCGGCCCACTTGAAACTCAGTCCGAACATATGCTCAAGTCCAAAATCATCATACGAACCTATTAGAATATTAAAATTCCGATTTTGAGGTCGTTTACTCAAAGAGTTGATTCAATAAAAACTTGGCCACTTTAGGCAAGTTGAATAATATGAGCAACCCCTACCTTAAGGGAGTTGCGAAGTATTATCTATGTTGCACGGGGTGATCCTTTAGGCTAAAATACATAGGACCCCCCTCCCCCCTTTCTTTATATGCTGATTATCTACACTTAGTCATTTATATAGACCAATGTAGTTGTATCCTTGTAATCATTAAGGATTTGTACCAACACTCATGTGTTATGATAAGACTCTTCGACTTTTAATTTCCCTTTGTTTATTTGATCACCTAGAATAATCACATAATCCACATAGTTCAAAATTCGGTAGGGGCCCACAGTCGTGGACCTCGAAGAGTGCCTAACACCTTCTCTTAAAAGTAACTTGATCCCTTACCTGATCTTTGGCGACACAGACTAGTCAAACAGAGTTATTCGCAAATAGGTGCCCTAACGCACCTTAAAATCATTAGGTGGTGACCATTATCTTTTAATGCCTCCTTTAAAAGAGTTGTCACACGTCAAAGCCCACTTTCACGAGAAAATAGGACCCGACAGAATGGAGACTCTGTTGGGGATATACTTAGGCTCTTACCATAATGAACTTGACTTATGTAGATTACTTTCTTTATTTTTCTTCATATGTTTTAAACTGCTATGACATGCACATCCCTTCCCTTATTCACATTTATCTGTTTTAAATTGTTATGACATGCACATTCCCTTCCCTTCTTCTCCTTTATTTATTATGGCATGTATGACCTCTCTCTGTCCCCTTCATCTTAGCTAAGACTGCTATATTATGACTCTCCCCTTCCTATTTCCCAACCTGCTTCATTACTTTCCCACATATTTTCATGATCNTCTTACCATAACGAACTTGACTTATGTAGATTACTTTCTTTATTTTTCTTCATATGTTTTAAACTGCTATGACATGCACATCCCTTCCCTTATTCACATTTATCTGTTTTAAATTGTTATGACATGCACATTCCCTTCCCTTCTTCTCCTTTATTTATTATGGCATGTATGACCTCTCTCTGTCCCCTTCATCTTAGCTAAGACTGCTATATTATGACTCTCCCCTTCCTATTTCCCAACCTGCTTCATTACTTTCCCACATATTTTCATGATCTAAACTAACTTCTCTCTTTTGTCTTTCTTTTCTTTCCTTTTCTTTTCATGTTCGCCTTTACTATGTTATTTACTTCTTTTACTTACTTTTATCATGTAAATACTTGGTAATGTGTTATAATTTCTGCATAAATCATGCTCCGCATCATACTCCACTCATACCAATTATCAACATAGCGACGCTTGATGAGTATCCGAACTTTCCTGAAATCACCCTTTTTAAATTGTAATGGCTTATTTGTGACAGACTAGTCAATCAGTGGTGCAGTCAACGGTCACGTGCCTTTCCTTCTCAAGTTATCCACTTGGGAGTTCCAGTATAGACCCTTCTAGAAACCACACTCCAATTTGAAACGTACATGCATCATGCTAAACCTAGTACGAGTTGAAGCGTTATTGACGTAACAACTTGTTTAGATAAACCTTATCCAAAGTCCGAACTGATTTTCATAATCCCAAAGGACACTATCATGTTATGTGCATTACTTGGAGAAAATGTGCCAACATATTGATCATTATTGCGTAAGTACCCGAATTGCGAGGGGGGAATGGTTAACTTTATTTGTTTGCAGAAATGAAGCACGAAATCCCCATGTTCAGTATGGTCCAGAACATCCCACCTTTGCTATTTGACTGGTGGAAAGACCTTGCACCTTGTGAAAAAAATCATGTGAGGAGAGTACTTAGTGACCTACAATCTTTGCTAAACATTCAACCAAATAGGGAACTGATCGAGGCTGCCACCATGTCCTGGGATGAGAAAAGAGCTATTTTTCAATTTTGCGACATAGAAATGACTCCTCTCCTAGAAGTAATAGGGATTTCACCAAGTTAATATAGGATAGTCCGGGACTACTGGTGCCAGAAAATCTCACCCCAACAGTTTTATGAAAATGTTGGGTTTTAAGAAGAATGATGAACTACTATGTCTAAATAACTCATACATCCCTTTTGAGTTTCTCTACGCATGTTATGAGCATAACAAATCATATCGCCTTCATCATGATGAACTATCCATTACTTCCTTAGGATGGGTGCATTGCCGGGTTTATGTGTTAATTTTCTACTTCTTGTGGTTGTTGATATTTCCAATGCAAGGAGGAAGGATTCATACTCGCTTAGCCATGGTCGCCGAGACCTTAATGGATGGCATCGAATGACAAACTTACACTATCATCCCCATGATCTTAGCTGAGATGTATCGTGCTTTGGATCAGTGCAAGCAGGGATTCAGACACTTTGAGGGCTGTAATCTACTGCTACAAGTTTGGCTGCTGGAACACTTTTAGGGGGGAGAGTATCGTCATGAGCTTCTACGAAGGCCACTGAATGACTATATACCCAACCATCACCCAAAGAGAATGACGTTTGTTCCAGAAGAGTTTGCAAAGCCTGGAAATATTGTATGTTGGGTGCGTGTTTTCAACTATGACAGACGAGCAGGNCAAATCCTGGAAATGTTGTAGGTTGGGTGCGTTTTTTCTACAATATGACAGATGAGCAGGTGCGTTAGATTCTTAAATGGTTCCTAGTAGTGAGTTCATCATCAGATTGAAGGGGACTACTCACTTGGTGCTGATCGGGCTACGAGGCATCTACCCTTGCGCTCTTATAAGGGTAATGAGGCAAGCTGGAAGAAAACAAGTCATACCTTGAGTTTCTAACATGGTCCAGTACAAGGCAGATTTAAATGGATATGTCATCACATTTAAGTTCGAAGAACAACACATGTGGAACCAAAAGATCATCGTGGAAGGAGAAACCATTGAGCCAGATAGGTATCACGCCGGCCATATGTACTACTATCTATCATGGTTAGAAGACGACATAGCTGGGGATGTCGAACCAGGAGTCAATCTAAAAGATAGGATCATAGATGAAGTGGTTGAGGCATAGGTGAAGTACAAGAGGCTACGTAAAATAGTGTTCGAATCCGAAGCTAAGCATCTGGAGAAACATAAGGCATACATGGAGATGATAAGGAAACGGAAAGAGAAATCCACTAAGTTGACGTAGAGATTAGAATACTTGGAGCAAGGATTAATGGAGCTAGAAGCGAAGATGAGGAAGCGACTTTGTCATTGTCATGGCATGAAAGACGGGGAAGGAGGAAAGCTGGCAAATGATTACTTATTTGCTAGACATGCGCGATCTGGGGAACATGATTGATGGGGTCAAGAGAGTCAAGCATCGAGAAGGTCCTTCAGGGACCAAGTAGATTAGGAGACTACTACTTTCCAGCTTAGATTAGATTTCAATGTAATAAGCTCAAATGCCATTAGTAACTTTATATTTATTGTTATTGTCAATTTAGTAAAAGATTGTTTTGGATCATTTTTGCATTAATGAAATAAAGCAAATGTTGGCACCAATTTTCTCCAAGTCTCTTTGTTGCTTATGCCTACCTCAGGCACAATGAGGTCCCGCAAATTAGGACGCGAATTATTGCATGACTTTGTGAAACATGTTTAAATATTGCGAACACTCTTTTATTTTACCTTACTGATTTGGTTACCTTTTGATTTTTCTTTCTTTTTGATTATTCCCATTACCAAAGGTTGGTTAGTGCATATTGGCATCATTAGCATATCACACTAGATCCAGAGATCCTCCACATCCTACTCCACCTAGCGACCCAAAAGGCAAAAGCATGGGCAAAGGTAAAATGGATGATTTAAGTGGTATCCGAGAAGATAATGTTGGTGTGGCTAAAAATGTTGAAACTTCAAATGGTAGAAGCACTCCGGGGCAGAATGAATTGGTCTTACATTTGGAGCAGAAAATCCTAGAACTACCGGACGAGATTGAGCAGGTCCGAAATCTGGCAAACCTTACCCTTACTCTCAATGTTCCCGATATCAACCAGCGAAACCCGACTACCCATAACCAAACACCACCACAAAACACACAAAATTAGAATCCACAACCCATAGCTCCGAATCCCCATACACAACACCAATATCATTTTCCCGCACCTCCAAAAACCTTAACCTACCACCAGTGCAAACACCTCAACAACATCACGATCATCCAGCTGAATACCCACAAACCACCACTTATCATACTCCCCAAATTGCACCACAACCTACTCCCGACCCCCAAATCTAAACCAACGACCACCCATATACCCAAGTTCTAGGAACTCATCAAAGCAATCCGATATATGTGGAAACCTTACCCCATACCCCCCAGCAAACCCTATACATACCTGAACCAATTAAGAAGAACATGCTCATTCGACGCATGGCAGAGGAACTCAAGAAACTTACAGGGAGAGTCCAGAGCATTAAAGGTGGGAAAGGCGTTGAAGGTCTAAATTTTGAAGATTTGTGTATTCAGCCACATGTGGAACTGTCGAGGGGTTACAAACCTCCCAAGTTAGAAATGTTTGATGGCACTGGTGATCCATGGTACATCTGAGAACATACTGTGACAAGCTTGTAGGAGTGGGTAAGAATAAACAAATCAGCATGAAATTGTTCATGCGAAGCCTTACATGAGATACCTTGTCTCGGTATATCAACCAAAACCCAAAAAAGTGGGCGAATTGGGTAAGTGTGGCATCAGATGTCATGGACATATTCAGGTTCAACACAGAAAATACGCCAATAGTTTTCTATATTCAAAACCTCAAGAAGAAGCCGGGAGAAACCTTCCGCGAGTATGCTACTCATTGAAGATTAGAGACCGCGAAGGTAAATCCAGCACTCGGAGAAGAACAAATGAACAAGTTCTTTGTTAGAGCACACGATCCGCAATATTATGAAAGATTGATGGTTATCGAGAATCACAAGTTCTCAGACATCATCAAGTTGGGTGAGAGAATAGAAGAAGGAATCAAGAGCGGAATGGTAAATTATTTCGAGGCACTGTAGGCCACGAATAATGCTTTGCAATCATGAGGTATTTCAAAGAATAAAGAAGTGGGTGTCATGATGGTAGCCTTGGGCCCTAAGTCTCCCTCACATACCAAACACCTCCACCCACATATCAACCCTCACCCCCAAAAGACCAATACCCTTCCACCGCCTACCATACCTACAACACGCGACCCGCATATCACCATTCACCTCCACACGCCAACCAAAACTACCCAAAGCCACATCTAAATTTTGGCCGCATACCTCCTAGACAATACACCCCAATTGCTGAACCCATAGCCCAACTGTATGAGAGATTGAAGGCAGCTGGTTACGTCACCCCTATTCCTGCTATTGTTGTGAAAAATCCTTCCCAATAGATCAACCCCCACAAAACATGTGCTTATCATTCAGACATGAAGGGTCATACCGTTGAGGAATGTCGCACATTGAAAGACAAGATTCAAACACTGATCGACACTAAGGTTATACAAGCAAACAATGCTGCAGTGAATGTCCGCAACAACCCTCTCCCGAATCACAGACGTGGGTAGTGAACATGATAGAAAGTGACATAGAATGAGATCAGGAAGGGTCCATTAGACTCATTCTAGAGGGAGACACTCCTAAAATATCTCCGGTCACCCTCAAGCCAGTTGTAGTACAATCCCAGGCGCCATTTGAAGTTGAGGTAGATACACCCTTCACTATAATTGTAGCCCTTACACCATCTTACAAGTCGGATGTCGTCCCGTGGGATTATGCTGCGGAAGCATGAAGAAAGGGAAAATCCAAAATGGAAGAAACAGGTGCCGCACAAGGTATGACTTGAACTGGCAGAGTTTACACACCGGGGAATCTGGGAGGAACGAGAAAAAAAGTTGCACCTAAGCAGCCTATTGTTGAGACTGGCAATGATGACCATTGGAGGAAGATACACACAAGGGAATACTCTATTGTTGTCCACTTGAACAAAACTCCTACTCAGATATCTATCTTATCAATGTTGCAAAACTCAAACGCACACAAGAATTCCTTGATAAAAGTGTTGAGTGAAGCTTATGTATCCGCTAGCATTACTAGTGAAGAGATGGATAACATGGTCGGACATGTACTGGAGAGTCACAAAATTACTTTCCACGAAGATGAGTTACCACCAGAAGGGTTGAGTCACAACAAGACGTTGCATATCACAGTGCAATCCGATGACAAGTTCATCGCCAGGGTCCTGATAGATGGAGGTTCGAGTCTGAATATATGTCCATTGACCACCCTAAAAAGATTAGGTAAGATCATGCACTAGATACAAATGGGAAGCATGGATATGAAGGCATTTGATGGATCTTAGAGAGCCACTATCGAAGAAATCAACCTTGAGCCACTTACAACCTATTGTTGGGATGACCATGGATACATGTAGCTGGGGTAGTGGCTTCTACTCTGCACTAAGCTGTGAAGTTCGAGTGGAATCATCAGGAGGTGATCCTTCATTGAGATGGAAGCAACCCCATCTACACCAATTAGACCATTCCAGTCATCCAAAATAGGAGGAACTTGGGCGGAGAAACACATTGAACGGGTTAATGCAATTGAAAAGGATTGATGGTGGGGCAACAAGATAGAAAGCATATTGTATATTGTTGTGGACAGGATATGAACCAGGCAAGGGTCTTGGTAAAAAGCATCAAGGGACCACCAAACCCATGCAACCACATTATCATGGTACGACCTTTAGACTCGGGTATGAATATACGGTGCAAGAATATGAGATTTTGGCTACCATGAGGAAGTTATTTTTGGGTGAAGAAGACATGGGCTGCAGTGAAATTGTTGAGGAGGAGGAAAAGGAGGAAGATCTTACCATTCAGATAATGGAAGAGGGAGTTGTTCTCGAGAACTGGACCACTGCACCATCCCTGGCTCGCCGCGTTCCTGGGTAACCTGGAAAATTAGCATGACTTATTTTCAAATTGTTTTAAGTATTTAAGACATTTTCCGTATTTTGTTTTGAAATAATTACTCGATCCATCTAGTCATACTTGTTGACATTTTAAAGTTTTATTAATGCATTACTGCTTTTTGTATTTATTGTTATCTTTCTAAATTCTCTTTAGAAGCTCGGAAAGTTCAAGCCAGATATGAGCTTGAAGAAAAAAGATGAGGTCACCAAGAAAATCAAAGTCAAGATTCTCCGAGTGGTCGAATACCCGTCTTGGTTAGCCAACATTGTGTCGGTTCCAAATAAAGATGGGAAAGTTAAAGTATGTGTCGATTACCGAGATCTGAACTGAGCAAGTCCTACGGATGATTTCCCGCTCCCTAACATACACATTTTGATTGACAATTGCACCAAGCATGTACTCCAATCCTTTGTGGATTGCTTCGCAGGATACCATCAGATTTGGATGGATGAAGAGGATGCGGAGAAGACCGCCTTTATCACA
>AWOL01S0168139.1:11215-22775 GCA_000715115.1 Nicotiana otophora | reverse complement strand
ACAACATAGTAATAAAATATAAAAATAAAAACTTTATATTGAAAAAGAATATAAGAAAAGTCTGAATGCTTATTCCATATAATCTAGCTATATATAATAGGAGAGGCAATTAAAGACAACATAGTAAGCCCAGTAGCAACATAATAAAAAGTCACTTCCTAATTTTAGGACGAAGCTAGTTAGGTTAGGTAATAGTTAGTTTCTTTTTAAATTTAAATTTTAATAAAATTAAATTATGCATTATTTATCATTAATAATTAGTTACTCTTTTAAATTTGAATTTAAGAAGAAAAGTCTAATTTGAATTTGAAATAATTACAAGCAACATAGTAAAAAAATATAAAAATAAAAATGTTATATTGAAAATAAAATAGAAGAAAAGTCTAATTTGAATTTGAAATAATTACAAGCAACATAGTAAAAAAATATAAAAATAAAAATGTTATATTGAAAATAAAATAGAAGAAAAGTCTAATTTGAATTTGAAATAATTACAAGCAACATAGTAAAAAAATATAAAAATAAAAATGTTATATTGAAAATAAAATAGAAGAAAAGTCTAATTGCTTATTCCATATAATGTAGAAAAAGAATCTAAAAATATTGATACATTTTATACAAAATAACAAAAGAACATATATTTTGGACGAAATAAAAAATGTAAAACTCAAAACTTTATATTGAAAATAAAATAGAAGAAACACCTAATTACTTATTCCATATAATATAGAAAACAAAATAATCAAAATATTGATACATTTTATAAAATATATATATGTATTTTTGACGAAGTAAGAAATCTGTATTATCTATGTTATTGTAACGACCCTGCCGACCGTTTTGAGTGTTGTAGTCATGTTCCCCTATTTACTGCTCATTTTATGCTTAATTGTTGTTATGTGACTTTCTGGGGTAGTTGATTCGGTTCCGGGGATGTTTCGGAATGCGATGAGACACTTAGTCTCAAGGTTTGGAAGCTTAAGTTGAAAAGGTTGACCGGATGTTGACTTAAATGTAAACAACTTTGGAATGGAGTTTTGATGGTTCTGATAACTATGTTGGGTGATTTTCGACTTAGAAGTGTATCCGCATAGTGATTTGGAGGTTCGTAGTTGATTTAGGCTTGAAGTGACCAAAGTTGAAAAATTAGAAGCTTTGGAAATTTAGAAGTTTGACCGAGAGTTGACTTTGTGGTTACCGGGCTCGGATTGTAGTTCCGGGAGTTAGAGTAGGTCCGTTGTGTCATTTATGACTTGTGTGCAAAATTTGAGGTCAATCGTACTTGATTTGATTTGTTTCAGCATCGATTGTAGAAGTTGGAATTTTTTAGTTTTCATTAGGCCTGAATTGGGGTGCGATTCGTATTTTGATATTGTTTGATATGATTTGAGGGCTCGACTAAGTTCATATCATATTTTAGGACTTGTTAGTGTGCTTGGTTGAGGTCCCAGGGGCCTCGGGTAGAGTTCGGATGGTTAACGTATCAAAGTTTGGAATTGAAGGACTGCTGAAGTGCACCAGGTGTGGTGCGATCGCACATGCGGAGTTTTTGTAAGGCCCCGTAAAATTTCGTAAAGGAATTTAAGGTTTCGTGGTGCCAAGGTAGGCTTACGTGTTTGAAGATTGTAGAAATGCTTGGTACGGACTTTTTGGGTTGTACAGTACGTCGAGGGTTGATGGAAACTTTTGGCAAGAGAAGGCGATTCTGCAGTCAAGTTTGCGACCACAGAACATGTTTGTGGGCCGTATATCCATCGCATAGTTGAGAAGAAAGATGTTGAATTTTGATGGTTTTTCTGTGGTCTATTATGCGATTACATAGTTGCTTCGCGGGCCGCATTTCAGTCGCAGATTTGGCATAAAGAAATCTGGAAGATGATTCTGCGGTCCAGTCTGCGGTCGCAGAACAGGTCTGCGGACCGCAAAACTGTCGCATACTAGTTCAGACAAGTCCAGTTTTTGCGCATCATTTTCGCAGTCCATTTTGAGGGCCGCATATCGATTATGCGATATGGTTTGCGACCGCAGACCCGGTTTCGACAAGTTTAAGTTTTGGAAATTTTACCCGATCCTATTTTTATAAAAAGTCTTTGGGGGTCATATTTAAGAGTTTCATTTGATATTTTTAGAGAGAGGTGAGAGTATCTTAGATAGAGAAAGAGAATACCTAGCCATTTTGTTCATCAATTCTTGCTCAAGTCTTGAAGATTTCACAAGGATAACTCACAAGGTCTTCATCTAAGAGGTAAGGTTCTATACCTTAGCTTTAAATTTTGAATTTGGGGAGGAAGATGGTTAATGGAAAGTATGAATCTTGGGTGTGGGAGTATTATTTATGTATGCATGTACTATCAAGGGTTGTAGAAAGATCATTGAACTAGTATGGGTGAACTCTTGGTGTTGAGTTGGTTGTGGGGCGAAGAAAATCTTGTAGAAGTACCTTGTAACTAATTTGCACACATAGTGTTTGATAAAATTCTCAAATGAGTTGGACCATGAACTTCTTCCTAATTATGGTTCAATTTTGTTATGTTTTTAAATAGATTGAAGTTGCTGAGATTTCTGAAATATTATAGTAATTTAATAAAGCTCAAAGCGAGGTATGTTGGCTAAACTTTTCTCTTAGTATTGAATTTCCACGATATTCTTGTAAGTCCCATGATGCTTATTATAAATTGAATTATTCCGAATAAGCCTTGTGTCCAAAAGATATATACTCAAATTGTTCCAAATGTTCCTATTATGTTATGTGCTATTTGAAAATGTGCTCGAAGCATGGGTTGTGTATCTAATTGTTATAACTTCAAGTCGTGACCCAAATGAAAGCTATTATGCTAAATTTTGTAAGAAATCTCAATGTGCTTAACATTCGCATTTGCTCATATGTGGACTTAAAGTTTTGAATAGAAATGCTTTGTTGTTGATGATCCATGATGATGTTTGAAAGTGAAAGAAGTGAGTGTGAGATGTAGAAATGTGGCCATCGTGCCAAGAATGAGGATTACATTTGTGTCCAATAGTGCCAATGAAATGAAAGAATGTGTGAACATTATGAGATGAGTTTTAACTCCTTTATATAATAGTATCATTGATGTCCTATGACCACTTGTGGCTAGTACAAGTAAGTGATAGTACAAACATGAACTGTGGTTGTTTGCCAAAATGAGAATCACGAGGCATTGTATGTTCCAACGATTTCAACTATAGTTGTATGCTTCGAAAATAATGAATATAAATGACTTCGATGTTAAGACCTTAAGATGACAAAGAGGTATATAATGAGGTGGAATAGAGACGTTCTATGTTAAATGATGATGAACCTCAAGAAAAGAAATTGGGTCTATGTACCATTGAAACCTACTTAGTGATTTGCCATGCATGTGTTAATGTAATGAGCTATGTTTCTCCATGATGAGCATGAACATAAAGTGTTCCAATGATTTGGGAACTTATGACCTTAAAAGTAGCGTTAGTCATGTCGCTTGAGTTTATATATGGTTATGTGCATAAAGATGTGTTATGAACCCTATGGATGGTCTATGAAACACATAGGTGTATTGTATATGTGATCCCATAGACGGTCTATGAAATGCATAGGTGTATTGTGTATGGAATCCTATGGACGGTTTATGAAACACATAGGTGTATAATATGAATGAATCCCTATGGACGGTCTATGAAACGTATAGGTGTATAATACGAATGAATCCCTATTGATGGTCTATGAAACGCATAGGTGTGTAATATGAACGAAACCCTATGGACGGTCTATGAAACGCATAGGTGCATAATATAATATGTGAAATCATATGAACGGTCTATGCAACGCATGGGTGTATAATATAATATGTGAACCCTATGGATGATTTATGAAACGCATAGGTGTATAATATCATATGTGAATCCTATGGACGATGTGGTGAGACGGACAGGTAACACGAACAATAGGTGCCACTTCCATTGCCCTTATTTGTACATGTTGGTACTTTTACATTATATTTTGTATCCCACACATAGTTCATAGGGCACGCTTGACCCTAAAAGAAGTTCAGAATGATGTAAGTATAATAAGACTTGACATGTGATGCTATGTGTCACTTTGTAGTTTCTTGACAAAATTTATTTTGCCTTTTATTTGAGTTACTGTATTTCCATATGTTGCTCTGTTTACCTTACATACGAGTACTATTTCACATGTACTCACGTCCCTTTTGCCGGGGGTGCTACATCTTTTAATGAATGCAGGTGGTTCCATAGCAGGCAACATCGATCAGTGATAGTAGTACATCCTCCTCTCAGCTGACATGGTGAGCCCCACTTTATATCGGGGTCATGTATCTGTTGTTTCTCATGTGTTGTATTTTAAGGTATAATCGGGGACTTGTTGTCAGCATTATCCTAGTACTCTTTTATACCCGTTAGAGGCTCCGTAGACATGGTGTGGGCTGTATGTTGGTATTGGAAAGGTCAAACTAATGAAGTTATAATTGTATCACATGTTCCACTTCTAAACTATAGATGTGTAATGTAACATTTTGGGGACTTATAAATGAAATATCTAATAGTAATAGATTGGTGTTGTATACATGATCTCCGTATTTTCTAATTAATGAAAATACATTTTTTTGTTATTCATGGGTGAGTTTGGGTAGAGGAAAATCTAGCAGACTTGTTCGGCAGGGTTATCCCGGTTGAGCGCCAGTCGCGCTCCCCGAGGTCGGGGCGTGACAGTTTTGGTCGCATGTGCGTGGCCGCAGAAGCGAAGGAGAGATTGCAAATATGGTTTTGGCAAAGTTGGGCAGTGATCGCAAGTGCGATGATTTGGGCCGCATCTGCTAGATTGCAGATGCAGAGTTAAGGTCGCATGGTGCGAAGGGGCATGTGGCAGCCATCTCCGCAGAAGTGGACGAGGCCTCGCAGATGCGGGGAATTTGGCCACAGGTGCGCATGGTCGGTGGTCGAGTGGGATCACAGAAGCGAAATGTTATCGCACATGCGGGACCGCAGGTGCGGGTAAGTTGTCCGCAGAAGTGAAAACCCCTGGACAAAACATTAAATTCAAAGGTTCGTGATTTTGCTCATTTTGGACTTTGAAAACTCGGTCTAAGGTGATGTTTGAGAGGATTTTCGAGGGGTTTCTTGAGGTAAGTCACTTGTGATCATTTTTATTAAATAATCTTGTTTCCCAATTGAATTTCCCACCTAGTTTGTGTATTTTTTAGGTGGAAATTGGTAGTTTGATCTAGGGATTTAGAGAGTTTAATTTGAAAATTTGATTAGTGATATGGTATCAGAATTTGCTAAATTTGGTATGGTTAGACATGGTTGAATGGGATTCCAGATTTTGTGACTTTTATTAGATTTCGAGACGTGGGCCTCGGGGTCAACTTTTGAGTTGACTTTTTAACGTTTGATTAAGAATTTTGTATTTTCTTATGGAATTAGTTCCTTTAGCTCGTGTTGATTATATCGAATTGTTTGTTGTTAGATTCTAGGCATTCGGAGGTCGTTTTGCGATGCAAAGTCTTGTTGGAGTAGTGATTTGTATGGTTTGAGGTAAGTAACACTTCTAAACTTGGTTCTGAGGGTATGAAACCCCGATTTATGCGTTATGTGATTGGTGTTGAGGTGATGCGCATGCTTGGTGACGAGCGTGTGGGTGTGCACCGTATTAATTATGATCTAGTCAATTTCATGGAACTATGTAGCTATCTTATCTGAACATTATTATTGTACTCTATGTGATAGAGCACTTGAGGTGTGATTTATGCTAGAAAACATGTTTAGACTATAAGCTGGTACTATTGGGACTCATAGTGGTCGATCTTTGCTGTTCAGTTGTTTTGCTTAATTGATGCCATCTACTCAGTCACATTCATCATTGCATATCATATCTCAGACTCCGTTACAGTTTATAGTCACATCTTGTATCATTAATTTGGGCTGCTTAGCATGAGTGTTGTGAGCCCGAGAGACTGGAGAGATTGATGACTGAGTGAGGCCGATGGCCTGTTTGTAAGTGGAATTTATGGGATCGGGTTGCACATCGCAACAAACTTTATTGATTCAGGCCCAGATTTGGCTTATTATAATGCTTGGATTGGATCTGCCCTTCCAGAGTCTGCACACCCACAGTGAGCACAATTGCTATAGATTCATTTGCATTGGTCTGGATCTGCCCTAGATTTATTTGCATTTGGGCTGGATCTGCCATGGATTTATTTGCATGTGAGTTGGATCTACCATGGACTTATTTCCATTTGGGCTGGATCTGCCCCGTACAGTGTTGAGTGATTGAGTGTGATAAGTGAGAATTGAGACAGTCATATTGAGTACTCTGAGAGTGTGAGTACGCGAGGCTTTTATTGTGTTGCATCACATACGACATGCATATTGGCATGTAGATATAGAGATGTCATATTCCTCATATTATTCAGACTTGACATATTTCATATGTTCTGAATTAATTGTTAAACCTGGAAGCATGCCTAAATTCTTGTACCGTTACCTGCAAATTATGAATATATGAGATATTACTGTCATACTTTCTGTGAATTTCCGTACTGTTAATTCTGTATGTGGGATGTAAAGTTCGAGCATGTCACTACTTTCAGTCCAAAGGTTAGATTTGTTACTTATTGAGTTGGTTGTACTCACGCTACACCCTGCACTTTATGTGCAGATTCAGGTATTTCCGTTCANTGTGATTTATGCTAGAAAACATGTTTAGACTATAAGCTGGTACTATTGGGACTCATAGTGGTCGATCTTTGCTGTTCAGTTGTTTTGCTTAATTGATGCCATCTACTCAGTCACATTCATCATTGCATATCATATCTCAGTCTCCGTTACAGTTTATAGTCACATCTTGTATCATTAATTTGGGCTGCTTAGCATGAGTGTTGTGAGCCCGAGAGACTGGAGAGATGGATGACTGAGTGAGGCCGGTGGCCTATTTGTAAGTGGCATTTATGGGATCGGGTTACACACTGCAACAAACTTTATTGATTCATGCCCAGATTTGGCTTATTATAACGCTTGGATTGGATCTGCCCTTCCAGAGTCTGCACACCCACAGTGAGCACAATTGCTATTGATTCATTTGCATTGGTCTGGATCTGCCCTAAATTTATTTGCATTTGGGCTGGATCTGCCATGGATTTATTTGCATGTGAGTTGGATCTACCATGGACTTATTTCCATTTGGGCTGGATCTGCCCCGTACAGTGTTGAGTGATTGAGTGTGATAAGTGAGAATTGAGACAGTCATATTGAGTACTCTGAGAGTGTGAGTACGCGAGGCTTTTATTGTGTTGCATCACATACGACATGCATATTGGCATGTAGATATAGAGATGTCATATTCCTCATATTATTCAGACTTGACATATTTCATATGTTCTGAATTTAATTGTTAAACCTGGAAGCATGCCTAAATTCTTGTACCGTTACCTGCAAATTATGAATATATGAGATATTACTGTCATACTTTCTGTGAATTTCTGTACTGTTAATTCTGTATGTGGGATGTAAAGTTCGAGCATGTCACTACTTTCAGTCCAAAAGTTAGATTTGTTACTTATTGAGTTGGTTGTACTCACGCTACACCCTGCACTTTGTGTGCAGATCCAGGTGTTTCCGTTCACGGTGGGTGCTGATTCACAGAGTTCAGCCATTCAGAGACTATCGAGGTAGCTGCCCTGGCGTCCGCAGACCTTAACTCTCCTTCCCTCTATCCCTCAGTTTGTTTATTCGATTTCTATTTTTCTTAGATAGTGTATCAAACTTGGCATTTTGTTCATGTACTCAGTGACACCCTGGTTTTGGAAAAACTTATATATTGAGTTATGACATTCTATCCCGTTTTATGAGATTTTTATTTATTTAAAATTGTTTTAGTATATTTCAAACTTGAAAGTGTTGGAATTGTCTGAGTAGTCGGCTTGCCTAGTACCATGATAGGTGTCATCACGACAGGTTGAGTTTTGGGTCGTGACAGTTATATTAAAGGAGGTATCTCTATATTATATATTATATTATCTATACATAATAAAAGGATAGGCAAAAATATCATATTAAACCAAGTAACAACATAATAATAAGCCACTTAGCAATTTTAGGATAAATGTTTTTTATTCAATTAAGCCAAATGTCAAGATACTACAAACTATTCTCCAAGCAACGCGCGAGTATAAATACTAGTTGATATTGATGTGAATTAATTATCCCGTATAGCTTTTTCTTTTCTTTTTTTGATTTTCCACCCTAGGTGTCGTATCACCATTGGGACATCAGTTAATCAGTTTACTCATGTGAGACTCAAGAAATTCTATTCGTTCTATTTGAATCCTTGGTGGAGGGGTGTTCAAGGTTCGGTTTGGATTAGTTTTTTCCTAAAAAAAAACCAAACCAAGTAAGTCAATTTTTCAAATATTGGAACCAAACCAAACCGATTAAGTCGATTTTTTCTTGATTCGATTTTTGTTGGTTTTAGTCATTTTTTCAGTTTTTTCGGTTATTTATCGGTTTTTTCTTAAATATGAGACATACACAACCAAACACATATTTCGGAGACTACATTTTCAACATAACACTATCAAACCAATTGCTCTTTGAGAAATATATCATTTACCAAGATATATTGATGATAATTGAATCAAATAATGATGAATAATTTAAGTACTCAATTAAAAATTGATTATTTCTAACATGAAATAAATTCTTCTATTTAGCAAAAGAAAACTATCAATCAAACTAGAATGTAAAGGCAAAGAATTAAATTATTATAACAACAAAACTACACTAACAATATGAACGACTAATATGTACCATACAATTTTAGAAACTTTATATAAAAATATACATATATACAGGTGTCACGCCCCGACCTCAGGGCGCGACCAGTGCTCAACCGGGATAACCCTGCCGAGCAAGCCTGCTAGATTTTCTTCTACCCAAACTCACCCATGAATAACGAGAAGATATATTTTCATTAATTAGACAATAAGGAGATCATGTATATAACGCCAATCCATTACTATTAGCTACTTCATTTATAAGCCCCCAAAATATTACATTACACATCCATAGTTTAGAAGTGGAACATGTGATACAATTACAACGCCTTTAGTTTGACCTTCCTAATACCAACGTACAACCCATACCATATCTACGGAGCCTCTAACGGTACAAAAGATTGCTAGGATAGTTCCGGCAATAAGGCCCTGGCTATACCTCAAAATACAATACATGAGAAACAAAAGATACATGACCCCTATATGAAGTGGGGCTCACCAAGTCAGCTGAGAGGAGGATGTACTGCTATCACTGATCGATGCCGCCTACTATGGAATCACATGCATCCATTAAAAGATGCAACGCCCCCGGCAAAAGGGACGTGAGTACATGTGGAATAGTACTCATATGTAAGGCAGACAGAACAATATATGGAAATATAGTAACTCAAATAAGAGGCAATTACATTAAGTCAAGAAACTACGAAATGACCCATAGCATCACATGTCAAGTCTTATCATACTTACATCATTCTGAGCTTCTTTTAGGGTCAATCATACCCTATGAACTATACGTGAGATACAAAATATAATGTAAAGTACCAACATGTATAAACAAGGGCAATGGAAGTGGCACATATTGTTCGTGTTGCCTATGCGTCTCACCAGATCGTCCATAAGGTTCACATATGATATTATATACCTTTGCGTTTCATAGACCGTCCATAGGGTTCACATATTATATTATACACATATGTGTTTCACAAACCGTCCATAGGGTTAACATATTATATCATACACCTATACGTTTCATAGACCGTCCATAGGGTTTCATTCATATTACACACATATGCATTTCATAGACCGTCCATAGGGATTCATACACAATACACCTATGTGCTTTATAGACCGTCCATAGGATCACATATACAATATACCTATGTGTTTCATAGAGCGTCCATAGGATTCCATATACATCATTATGCACATAGCTATATATAATCTCAAGCGACATGACTAATGCTACTTTCAAGGTCGTAAGTTCCCGAATCATTGGAACACTTCATGTTCATGCTCATCATGGAGAAACATAGCTCATTACATTAGCACATGTATGGTGAATCAATAAGTCAATTTCAATGGCATATGACCCAAATTCATTTCCATAAGATTTACCATCATTTAGCATAGGACATCTCTCTTTCACCTCATTATATACCCTCTTGTCAACTTAAGATCATTAGCTAAGTTCATGATTCTTGGGTACTTAACATCGAAGTCATTTGCATTAATTATTTTAGAAGCATATATACAATGATTGAAACCATTGAAACATACAATGCCTCGTAATTCTCATTTCACCAAGCGACCACAATTCATGTTCATACCATCACTTACTTGTACTAGCCATGGGTGATCATAAGACATTAATGGCATTATTATATAAAGGAGTCAAAACTCATCTCATAATGTTTCACATATTCTTTCATTTCATTGGCACTATTGGCCACAAATGTAATTCTCATTCTTGGCACGATGGCCATATTTTTACATCTCATACTCGCTTCTTTCACTTTCAAACAACATCACGGATCATCAACATCAAAGTATTTCTATTCAAGACTTAAATCCACATGTGAGCAAATAAGAGTGTTAGGCACAATGAGATTTCTTACACAAATTGGCACAATAGCTTTCATTTGGATCATGACTTGAAGTTATAACATTTAGATATGCAACCTATGCTCCGAGCACATTTTCAAATAGCACATAACATAACAAGTACATTTGGAATACATATTGGGCACATATCTTTTGGACACAAGGTTTATTCGAAATAATTAATTTATAATGAGCAACACGGGATTTACAAGTATATCGTGGGGTTCAATTCTAAGGGAAGAGTTTAGCCAACATACCTTATTTTGAGCTTTCCTTAAGTTACTACAACGTCCCAACACTTCTAGCAATAACAAGTCACGACCCCAAAGCAAATAAGGAAGACAACATAATAAGATAGAAGGGGACTCCGTAGTCTGCGGACGCTGGCACATATACCTCGAAGTCTCCTCGTACTGATAATTCACTGATACCTAGTCTGACAAGATGTACCTGGATCTGCACAAGATGATGTGCAGAAGCGTAGTATGAGTACACCACAGTGGTACCCAGTAAGTGCCAAGCCTAACCTCAGTAGAGTAGTGACGAGGTCAGGTCAGGCCCTACTGGAATAATAAAAGACAAGGAGAAAAGTTTAACAATATAATAACAATAATGATAATGGGGATAAATCAAATAAGTAGTATGTCACAATTTAACTACACAGAATAATTGCAATTAACACCTCGCGGAAAGAAACCATAAATTTACAACTTTAAGGAAAACACCAAAAATAACCAAAAGTAATACAACCATAAAAGAAATATCAACAAGGGCACTCCCGAGGTACCGCATCATAGTTCCAAATCATAAATAAATTCATAATATCTAATTTTCTTATATCACTGCGGGAGCCTTCACATTAAATTTTAGAGAAAATATTTTTT
>AWOL01S0168130.1:0-20508 GCA_000715115.1 Nicotiana otophora | reverse complement strand
TACAAAATATATGTGCAAGTCCATAAACTCTTACAATCTCCCACTTGGACGACACATATATATATGTACATATAACTTTATAATTGTATGTCACCTTATGAGCTCAAACATATTTGCTATTATAAACCAAAGTACCTCCGAACAATCTAGTCCATCAATCTTGCCAATATTGGACGAAGGCGGCTTTTGTTACATTTATTATAACTAAACCTTCCTTGATCACGAATACCAATATTGTAATGACTCGACCGGCCGTTTTGAGCTCTAGCGTGTCGTTCGGCGGTTTGAAGCCTTGAGTAGCTTCACTTCATGTTTTATGACTTGTACGTGTCGTCAGAATTGAATTTCGGGATGTTCAAAGTTGATTCAGAAGGAAAATTCTCAATTTGGAAGCTTTAAGTTGGAAGAGTTTACCAAGGTTTGACTTTTGAGTAAACGACCTCGGAATCAGGATTTGAAGGTTCCAATAGGTGTGTATGATAATTTCGGACTTGGGCGTATGTTCGGGTTGAGTATCAGGTGGTCCGGGAGCATTTGGCGCTTATTGTGGAAAGTTGGCATTTTGAAGGTTTTAGAAATTCCAAAGTATGATATGAAGTGGACTTTGGCATTATTGATGTCCGTTTGGGATTTCGAGCCTTGGAATAGGTTGGTATCGTGATTTATGACCTGTACATAAAGTTTGGCGTCATTGTGGAATGTTAAAATATGATTCGGACGCGTTCGTCGAAGACTGAATATTTGAAAGTTGAAAGAAGGATTTTGATCGTCGATTCATAATTTTGATATTATTCATGGCGTTTCAAACCTTAGGATAAGTTTGGATAAGGTATTGAGACTTGTTGGTGTGATTGGACGGGGTCCAGGGGGCCTCGGGTGTGATTCGGAGTGGTTTCAGACTAAGTTTGGGTGCTTTGAATGCTCTTGGCTGTTGGTGTTGGTATCGTTCATCGCGATCCCGAGGTGATGTATGTGATCGCGAAGAAGGAATTTGGGGGCTGATGGTTTGTGCTACGCGATCGCAACTTGGAAACCGCAATCACCGAGAAGGGATGATGGGCCAGGAATTTTGCCTTACGCAAACGCCGTGTTTGGTTCGCGAACGCGTAGGTCTGGGGTGTAAAGCTTTATGATCACGTTTTTCTGTCCGCGATCGCAATTGACGAATTTTGGGCAACTGATTTTTGGCCTTTGCGATAGCGAGGGGATTTTCGCGACCGCTGAGAGGAAGGGCCTGGGCAGAATGTTTTTAATTACGGGACTTAGCCCATTTCTCTCACATTTTCACTTAGTTGGGAAAATTTTGGAGCTCTTGGACTGGAGGTTTTCATCATCTATCATGAGATAAGTTATTCCCACTTGTGGTAAGTTAAATACATGAGTTATATATGAATGTAAATATGGAAATTTGTGAAAATACTGAGATTTAGAAGAAAACCTAAAATTTGATATTTTTGAATTTTGACCACGAAATTGGACATGGAATTGGGAATAAATTATATATTTGAGTTCGTGGTGTTATGGATAATATTTATCTTCAAACAATTTTGGAACCCGGGCACGTGTGCCTGAGAGTTGACTTTGTTGACTTTTCGAGCAGAGTTGGGAATTGTTATAAATTTTTATATTATAAGCATTTGGAGTATATTTTGATTGATTTGCCAGTTGATTGACTAGTTTCGGATCAACGGGCATTGGTTTGAGGTATTGGAGGGGTGTTGGAGCCAGTTATGGAATTTCAGAGCGAGGCAAGTCTCCTGTCTAACCTTGCGAGGGGAAAACTACCCCGTATGTGTGTATTTGTTATGTGCTACTTGTTGTGGGGGCCACGTACGTGCGAGGTGATAAGAGTGTGTATGTAACTAATATCATGTTTATGTCCGGGTAGACTTAGGACTTTATCATGCAATATTTATATCATTCGAATTCAACTTGTTAGTTTAATTACCTAAGACTTATAAATGCAATGTGATTAGAGATCATGTTAGATCTAATCTCATTACCTTGAGTTGTTGGCAATATATTCAAAAATTGGTAAAAATCATGATTACTTTACGTTCTTGTTTTTATATTACAAATACGTAGCGCGTAATTCGATAAGTTTCTTCTCTTTCTGGGGATCGGGCCGAACGCCTCGACAATATATATATATATGAGATGCATCCATGGATCAGGTCGTACAACCTCGACAGTGTATGTACACGACTATGGATCAGGCTGAACGACCTCGGCATAATTCGTGCGTAAAATCGCTAGGAGTCCGAATACCCACGATATTACTCTCTTGACTGAACTTGGAAATTTCATGATGTTCTCTCTATGAATGTAGATCGAATATTTAGTGATAGTTCTTATTTGTTGAGATGGCATGTGGCACTTGGGGATTTGTAAACTGATGATATTTTTCTAACGGATTTCGTTATTTACTATTCCTTATTTTATTGATCATGCCGTATTTCATGCATGCTTATGATTCCTTCTATTTATTTATTTGACCACTAGTAAGTATCGATGTCGGCCTCTCATCACTACTTCTCCGGGATTAGACTAGATACTTACTGGGTACGCGTTGATTTACGTACACATGCTACACTTCTGCACTACACGTGCAGGATCCGATATGTTCATTTGATGGTCATCCTTGCATGTAGGAGCAACTACTTAGGAGACTTTATGGTGAGTTGCTTCCTATGCTACGCACAACAGCACTCAGAGTCTCCATCTTATTTATTTAGTTTATCCCATCTATTTTATATTCCAAACAGATATTGTATTATTACTGCCCTCTTTAACAGACGCTCATGCACTTGTGACACTATATTTTTGGATATTTTAGTTTATATTTTATGGGATTGCACAACATTGTCACCTTTCATCTTCATATCTTACTAATTGTGTATGTATTCATGATTTTAAATATGCAAATTTCTTTATTTAATAAAACTCATCATTTCAAAATTAATAAAATGAACAATTAATTTGATCATTCATCGTTGGCTTGCCTAACAGCGACGTTGGTTTCTATCATGACCTATAGCGGGAATTGGGTCGTGACAGCTTGCTATCAGAGCTCTAGGTTCACTTGGGTCTCACGAGTCATGAGTGAGTCTAGCAGAGTCATTGCAGATCGGTACGGAGACGTCTGTACCTATCTTTGAAAAGCTACAGGGATGTTAGGAGCACTTCCCTTCTTGATTCCTTGNAATTTAGCCCATCATTAAATTAGAAGTTACATCCGGGTATCTAAACATAAGACCCCATACTTTAGGGGGTGTCTTATAGACCCATTTAACTTTAAACATTAGTAGATCACTTTTAATTTGGGTCAACTTTTTAATGATAGCAACCAACATACAATTATTCTTAATACAAAATATATGTGCAAGTCCATAAACTCTTACAATCTCCCACTTGGACGACACATATATATATGTACATATAACTTTATAATTGTATGTCACCTTATGAGCTCAAACATATTTGCTATTATAAACCAAAGTACCTCCGAACAATCTAGTCCATCAATCTTGCCAATATTGGACGAAGGCGGCTTTTGTTACATTTATTATAACTAAACCTTCCTTGATCACGAATACCAATATTGTAATGACTCGACCGGCCGTTTTGAGCTCTAGCGTGTCGTTCGGCGGTTTGAAGCCTTGAGTAGCTTCACTTCATGTTTTATGACTTGTACGTGTCGTCAGAATTGAATTTCGGGATGTTCAAAGTTGATTCAGAAGGAAAATTCTCAATTTGGAAGCTTTAAGTTGGAAGAGTTTACCAAGGTTTGACTTTTGAGTAAACGACCTCGGAATCAGGATTTGAAGGTTCCAATAGGTGTGTATGATAATTTCGGACTTGGGCGTATGTTCGGGTTGAGTATCAGGTGGTCCGGGAGCATTTGGCGCTTATTGTGGAAAGTTGGCATTTTGAAGGTTTTAGAAATTCCAAAGTATGATATGAAGTGGACTTTGGCATTATTGATGTCCGTTTGGGATTTCGAGCCTTGGAATAGGTTGGTATCGTGATTTATGACCTGTACATAAAGTTTGGCGTCATTGTGGAATGTTAAAATATGATTCGGACGCGTTCGTCGAAGACTGAATATTTGAAAGTTGAAAGAAGGATTTTGATCGTCGATTCATAATTTTGATATTATTCATGGCGTTTCAAACCTTAGGATAAGTTTGGATAAGGTATTGAGACTTGTTGGTGTGATTGGACGGGGTCCAGGGGGCCTCGGGTGTGATTCGGAGTGGTTTCAGACTAAGTTTGGGTGCTTTGAATGCTCTTGGCTGTTGGTGTTGGTATCGTTCATCGCGATCCCGAGGTGATGTATGTGATCGCGAAGAAGGAATTTGGGGGCTGATGGTTTGTGCTACGCGATCGCAACTTGGAAACCGCAATCACCGAGAAGGGATGATGGGCCAGGAATTTTGCCTTACGCAAACGCCGTGTTTGGTTCGCGAACGCGTAGGTCTGGGGTGTAAAGCTTTATGATCACGTTTTTCTGTCCGCGATCGCAATTGACGAATTTTGGGCAACTGATTTTTGGCCTTTGCGATAGCGAGGGGATTTTCGCGACCGCTGAGAGGAAGGGCCTGGGCAGAATGTTTTTAATTACGGGACTTAGCCCATTTCTCTCACATTTTCACTTAGTTGGGAAAATTTTGGAGCTCTTGGACTGGAGGTTTTCATCATCTATCATGAGATAAGTTATTCCCACTTGTGGTAAGTTAAATACATGAGTTATATATGAATGTAAATATGGAAATTTGTGAAAATACTGAGATTTAGAAGAAAACCTAAAATTTGATATTTTTGAATTTTGACCACGAAATTGGACTTGGAATTGGGAATAAATTATATATTTGAGTTCGTGGTGTTATGGATAATATTTATCTTCAAACAATTTTGGAACCCGGGCACGTGTGCCTGAGAGTTGACTTTGTTGACTTTTCGAGCAGAGTTGGGAATTGTTATAAATTTTTATATTATAAGCATTTGGAGTATATTTTGATTGATTTGCCAGTTGATTGACTAGTTTCGGATCAACGGGCATTGGTTTGAGGTATTGGAGGGGTGTTGGAGCCAGTTATGGAATTTCAGAGCGAGGCAAGTCTCCTGTCTAACCTTGCGAGGGGAAAACTACCCCGTATGTGTGTATTTGTTATGTGCTACTTGTTGTGGGGGCCACGTACGTGCGAGGTGATAAGAGTGTGTATGTAACTAATATCATGTTTATGTCCGGGTAGACTTAGGACTTTATCATGCAATATTTATATCATTCGAATTCAACTTGTTAGTTTAATTACCTAAGACTTATAAATGCAATGTGATTAGAGATCATGTTAGATCTAATCTCATTACCTTGAGTTGTTGGCAATATATTCAAAAATTGGTAAAAATCATGATTACTTTACGTTCTTGTTTTTATATTACAAATACGTAGCGCGTAATTCGATAAGTTTCTTCTCTTTCTGGGGATCGGGCCGAACGCCTCGACAATATATATATATATGAGATGCATCCATGGATCAGGTCGTACAACCTCGACAGTGTATGTACACGAATATGGATCAGGCTGAACGACCTCGGCATAATTCATGCGTAAAATCGCTAGGAGTCCGAATACCCACGATATTACTCTCTTGACTGGACTTGGAAATTTCATGATGTTCTCTCTATGAATTTAGATCGAATATTTAGTGATAGTTCTTATTTGTTGAGATGGCATGTGGCACTTGGGGATTTGTAAACTGATGATATTTTTCTAACGGATTTCGTTATTTACTATTCCTTATTTTATTGATCATGTCGTATTTCATGCATGCTTATGATTCCTTCTATTTATTTATTGGACCACTAGTAAGTGTCGATGTCGGCCTCTCATCACTACTTCTCCGGGATTAGACTAGATACTTACTGGATACGCGTTGATTTACGTACGCATGCTACACTTCTGCACTACACGTGCAGGATCCGATATGTTCATTTGATGGTCATCCTTGCACGTAGGCGCAACTACTTAGGAGACTTTATGGTGAGTTGCTTCCTATGCTACGCACAACAGCACTCAGAGTCTCCATCTTATTTATTTACTTTATCCCATCTATTTTATATTCCAAACAGATATTGTATTATTATTGCACTCTTTAACAGACGCTCATACACTTGTGACACCACATTTTTGGATATTTTAGTTTATATTTTACGGGATTGCACAACATTGTCACCTTTCATCTTCATATTTTACTAATTGTGTATGTATTCATGATTTTAAATATGAAAATTTCTTTATTTAATAAAACTCATAATTTCAAAATTAATAAAATGAACAATTAATTTGATCATTCATCGTTGGCTTGCCTAACAGCGACGTTGGTTTCTATCATGACCTATAGCGGGAATTGGGTCGTGACAGCTTGCTATTAGAGCTCTAGGTTCACTTGGGTCTCACGAGTCATGAGTGAGTCTAGGAGAGTCATTGCGGATCGGTACGGAGACGTCTGTACCTATCTTTGAAAAGCTACAGGGATGTTAGGAGCACTTCCCTTCTTGATTCCTTATCGTGTGATTTGATTCCATTGAAGCTTATGCCTTCATTTCCTTCCTACTCATTCTTATACGATGATGAGCACTTGTTATCAATTGGGCATCGAGGAGTTGTAGTGGTAGTGCATATGTGGTGCAGGATATTTCTCTCTGCGTATTCGGGCAGGCTATTATTGTCGCCTTGTGGAAGGGTTTTCAGTTGTTTCAGCCCAGTGTTAGTGTTGCCTACGGTTTCGAGGCTATGCACAGTGTATTATGATGTTCATGAGTTATTATCGCGCAGTATCGATGTAAATGGTAGAGTGTTTATTTATGTGTCGCGATAGTGAATGACTCCAAAGGAGGATTACTCGGTTCATGGTTTAGAGGTTCGACATTTAATTCCAACGGATGAAAGGCAATCGGACTATGTGTGTTCAGGCCTTGGTTAACGGAGTAGCGAGACTTGATATTTTCGGATGCGGTGGAATTCTCATTAGTGATATAGTTTGATCGTCTTTGTTGGGACGCATTAAAGCCCATCGGTGCTATGGTCTCCTTTGAATTTCCTTCGGGGCAGGGTGTTATGGAATAGTACCTAAGAGGCGGTTATTAAAGATGGGGATGTGTGGCGTCTTTAGGGTAAAATGGTGTTTCCAGTGTTGATAACTCGAGAGGGATGATCTTTATAGAGGCTTAAAGTTGGTGGACATTTATCCATTCGGGTGCTACGAAGATGGATTATGGTTTGAGGCAGTATTTTGGCAGCGAAGGAGAACGATGGACATGTTGGGAGGTGTTCGCGGTGGTTGAATTGCTAGTAGGTCAAGTATGAATAGCAGAGGTCGAGAAGTTGCTTAAGGAGATGGTTTAACCGAAGTGGAAGTGGTAGAGTAGCGTATGGATTTTGTGGTAGGATAGCCATATACTTTGAGAAAGTTTAGAGCGATTTGGGGATCATGGTGAACAATGACTAAGTCTATAAATCTCATTTTGGATGGTGGCTACTGTACTGAGGGAGGTTGAATATGACGGAAAGGAGTTTCCTTGGAATAAAGAGGGGTGTGAAAGCTTGATTGTCGTTTTGGGATGCAACATGACTTCGAGTTTTGGAGCGTATTGTTGGACATGCAGTTGATGCTAATGGGGAATGAACGGACTCTTACAACTGGTGGACGAGCATGGGCTCAAGAGGATTTACTGATTTTGTGGTAGTTGTAACCGGAGCAATGTCGTTGGAAGAAGTCGATGTGGAATTACATGGGTGGGCTATCTCCTGTGAGCAAGTTAGCGGTTGCGTGATTTTGATGAAGTTCCTACGAAGAGTCCTATTTTCTACCCAGTGGGAGGCATGTACTGCGATGTGAGCTTGGATTGCTTGAACAAGATGGTATGACTGTCAAGAGGTCGAATGTGTGATTGTGGTTAATAACTCATAATGTTTTATGAAACGTTTAATAGGAGATTACGAGAAAAATTGGTGGGTTAATAGTGCGAGATCATGTTAATTGAGAAGGAGGAGTTAATGTGGGTTCTTGATTTGTGTGATTGTAGCGTAAAGCTAAGTAGGGGAGTCTACCACCTATGAATAGGTCACGTGGTTATGTGCCTTGCAGTTTTAGTTATCGCTACGTTAGTGGATTAGTTATGACTAAGGGGAAAAAACATCATAGGTATTTCGGGCAAGGAATGTGATGTACGTGTGCTACATTTCACCTTCTCGGTTCGAGTGCAGATATTGGGATGACTCAGAGTTTATGCTTCTTGTGGATGTGATGTACAAGAAAGAGAATTCATCTGGTTGCTTTTTTGGGAGTGTTCATATGTTAACAGAGTGCTAGAGTTTGGTTCTATTCGGGACTAGGTCAGAGTGGGTGACTCTCAGAAATGGTTCTGGTGGGTTCAAGAATCAAAGTGCGGTGTCTAAGGGTGAGGGCTAGGTTTACAGTAGAGTGTAAAGGATACTTGGGGAATTTTTATGTTATCATCGGGTCTAGGGTGTAGTGTTAGAGAAAATGGGAGAAACAGCTTCAGATTTGCAGGAGGTCTTCCAGAACGGGTGTATCAGCTGAAGATACTAGTGAGTGCATGAGGAGGGTATGAGATGGCTGATGGGTATTAAGACGAGGTGGGCTCATGATTTGGGTCACTCGGGATGAGTGTAGTTTGGGGTCCATAATGTGATTGAATAGAACTATTATTTTGAAGGCAAGTCAAGAGTAAATTGGAAGAAGTTGAGTTAGTTAGTAATAGTTGGAATCAGCATGGTTGTGGAAATGATCAGTTCCTTCGGTGTGTTAAGCTATACAGGTAATTCGTGGATGTACGTGCGAGCTTGGAAACCACCATAATTTGATTTATTTGGAGGTATTTGATAATGATAACCTTGTTATGTGTAAATGGATCCCAGAAGAGTTATGGCAATTTAGACTATGACGTAAGGTTTGCATTTTTTACGATTATGGAAATTCAGTTGCGTGTTGCAATTCTTCTTCTGAGATGGGATAAGTGGAAGGTCCTAGCCAATGAAGTGTTATTCTACTATTGGTTCCGGAGTTATGATAAAATTCTTATACTCTCATCTAGCAGCAAAATAACTGCAGTGGGCGGTATGGTATTGGAAGTTGAGGATCCAAGGTTGCGATCTAATTTTGACAGGAATGTCACGAGCTCAGAGGAGTTGGGGGTAATTTTAGAGGTTCAGAGTATGTTGGCGCTATTTTTTGTTACCAGGGAATGGTGTTATGTGGAAGATTCATTGTGCGTTGATTTACGGATTCTTGATTTGCATCACAGTAATAGTATGGTTGGTAGCCACGGATATGCAGGTTTTGCTACCTGGTGTGGAAGATTGTGGGAGTATCTCCCACGGGGCAATTGTGTAAGTGTGACGTATCCGTCAACTAAAAGGTAGAGATTGAAATCAGGTAGGAAGATTCTAGTACTGTCACTGATTGGGGGATTTATGTCTAAGAGATAACATGTTCCTTCGGTTGCGTACTGTGGGAGTTGTTCCCGATTTGACATTTGATTGTATGTGTCATGGATAGGGTCATTGTGGATCTTTGGAAGGTTATTAACCTACTTTGGGATGACCGAAATCGGCTTTGAGGCATGTGGGTAGGCTTTATGTGAGTTTATATTTTATACCAGATCAGATATGCTTATTCAGCATAGCATTCCTTATGGATGAGTCTTCGGGCATGGTAGATGATATTCATGCCTTAGTCTATTTTAGGTGCTACTCTTTTATGCCATGAGGGTTGTGAGACGGCTTGATTATTCATACGTGTGTTGTGGTCCTGTGTAGCTTGTGGTGTTATAAGAGCGATGATGGTTCTCGAGATACAGGTCATTTATTGCACCTTAGTCGTGCTTGAGTTTTGTAGCGCATGGCGCTATCCGTTTCCCTAGGGTTGTATTTACGCACTTGGCGTGCTTGTGGTCGATATTCGAGCATTTCGTGAGAATGAGCATTTTGTCTTGATGGGTATTTCCCTATTGATTGTTATGTGTGGATTGGGTGGCATGCCGCCACGGGTATGATGTTTGGATCGGTTTGCATGACGCAACGGTATCATGTGTGTATCGGGTTGCACGCCGCAATGGTGAGATGTTGAGTACGGTTCCTTATAATTATTTTGTGTTCCTTGTTTCTCATCTTTACAATAGGTTCATAGCATCTGTTTGGTCGTTTTATTCGTTATGCGGGCTAGGTAGTTCTTTGCCAGAGTTCGTTCTTCCTTATGGGTCATATTTGAGTTGTGGCTCATTGGCTCATTGATGGCGTCATATGAGATTTTAGGGTTGGATCAGGGCTTATACGCGATATGAGGTATACTATAGGCATCGGGCTAGTGAATTTGCACCTTCTACGGTTGAAGTATGTTATAATAGGCATACAAACTATGAGGTGCATTGTGCGGTTTCAGCACTGGTGCATGATTATGTTTGGTATAGTGTGTTGAGATTGATATGGTATTTGTACGTTGGAATTAAGTCTCATAGAGAATTTCGGATGTTATAATTAGGTTCTAAGACTTGTGGGCTAAGGTAAAAAGAAAGATCTTTAGTCTGGCTCGAGCTAATATGTTCACATGGGTTGTGGTGGCATGGGTAGGTGCACGAAGTGTTAAATAGTAGTTTTGGGAAATTTCGGAGCGTTTTCTGGAACATTCGAGGACTAACGTATGTTTAAGTGGGGGATAATATAACGACCCGATCGGTCGTTTTGAGCTCTAGCATGTCGTTTGGCAGTTTGAGGCCTTGAGTAGCTTCACTTCATATTTTATGGCTTGTACGTGCGGTCGGAATTGAATTTCGGGATGTTCTGAGTTGATTCGGAAGGAAAATTCTCAAACTTTAAGTTGGAAGAGTTGACAATGGTTTGACATTTAAGTAAATGACCTCGGAATTAGGATTTGAAGGTTCCAATAGGTTCGTATGATGATTTCATACTTGGGTGTATGTTCGGGTTAAGTATCGGGTGTTCCGGGAGCATTTCGAAGCTTATTGTGGAAAGTTGGTATTTTGAAGGTTTTAGAAATTCCTAAGTTTGATATGAAGTGTGTAAGGCCCCGTAAAATATTTTACCTAAAACCCGAGATTTCGTGGTGCCGAGGTAGACTTATGAGTTGATGATTGTAGAGATTCTAGCTCGCTGCGGTACAGACTTTTTGGGTTGATTAGTTCGTTGGGGAGTTGAAGAAAAAATTTGGCAGTGCAGGGCATTTTCTGCAGTCCATTCTGCGATCGCAGAACTGATCTGCGAACCGCAGATCTGTCGCAGAATGAAGCAGAAACTTGAGCTAATTTTAGGACCATTACGCGGTCCATTATGCGGCCGCATAATCATTTGGCGGGCCGCACAATCCATCGGAGACCCAACATAAAACTTTCTAGAGGAAAGTTCTGCGACGCGTTAAGCGACCGCAGAATTGGTCCGCGGACCGCAGACTTGTCGCAGAGTGAAGCCAAAATGCCCAGTTCTAGAGGACCATTTTGCGGTTCATTCTGCAGGCCGCAGAAGCGTTATGCGGTCGCATGTGCAACTGCAGATCTGCATCGGGACTTCATTTTTCTAATTTTTTTAACCCGACCCTATTTCGATATATAGTTGTTGAAGACCATTTGTAAGGTAAAAACCTGATATATTTAGAGAGAGGAAGTGCCATAGAGTGAGAGGGAAAGTTCATAAGATTACTGTCCAGTAATTCTTGCTCAAAGTTGGAGAATTCACAAGGAGAAACTCACAAGTTCTTCATCCAAGAGGTAAAGTTCCATGTCCTAGTCTCAATTTAGAATTTAGGGTAGAAGATGGTTAATGAGGGGTGTGATTCTTGGTGTGAGAGTGTATCTATGCATGCATGTACAAGCATGAGTTGTGGGAAGGTATTTGAGCTCAAATTAGTAGACCTTGGGTTGTGGGGTGAAGGAAATCCACCATAGGAGAAGCTAGAAATCATAATGCCCCCCTAGTGTTTGATAAAATGCTCAAATGCGCTAGAAACATGAACTCCTTCCTAATTTGTGTTCAACCTTGCTATATCTCTAAATAGATCAAAGTTGCTAAGACTTTCGGAACTGTGCAGTGAATTAAGGAATGCTCCAAGCGAGGTATATTGGCTAAACTCCTCTTTTAGAATTGAACCCCGCAATGGCCTTGTAAGTCCCATATTGCTCATTATAAATTGATTATTCTGAATAAGCCTTATGTCAAAAGATATATTCATTCAATATGTATTCCTAATGCTCTTGTCATGTTGAGTTACTATTTGAGAATGTGATTTAAGCATGGGTTGTGTGTTAATATGTTATGACTTAAAAACGTGATTCTAATGAAAGCTATCACGTCGAATTGTGTAAGAAATCACATGTGCCTAAGACCCTTAATTACTCAAATGTGTATTTAAGTCTTGAATATAAATGTTGTTGACGATCTGTGATGATGTTTGAAAGCGAAACAGTAAGTATAGAATATGAAATATGGCCAATGTGCCAACAATGATATTACATTTGGGGCTATTAGTGCCAATGAAACAAAGAGGCGAGAACAAGATGTTGAAGTGAGTTGTGAATTCTTTTAATAATAAATACTTTGGGAGTATCATTTAGTCACCGAGGAAGGGTAGGTCAAAATAACCTAACACTGAAACTACACATGCCGGTGTAGGAGTGATTGAGGAGTAAATCCACGTGTTAATGTGATGAGGTTGTTTCCCCTTATATGGGATAAGAATGATGTGTTGAGATGTTTTCCCTTGAATAGGATGAGATTATTGCTAACGACATGTGATGTAATGTAGATCCACACGGCATTATGGTGAGACGGCTTAGCCGATCGGGCTGAGATTGGACGTCATCCCGCGCACATAGTGGTATTGTGAGTGGATGTCTCGGGGTGAGACGACTTAGCCGATCGAGCTGAGATCGGAATCCGTGCCAAAAACACGGTGGTGTATCGGTGCTAAATATCTCCCAACTTAAAAAGATTTAAACTTACTTGAAATTTACCTTTCCCCTAACTTGACACCTTGATGTTGTTGAATCTCTTAATGATTTCGTGTTTTCTTCTCCGTTTACTGTTATTCGTTCTAATGAGAGGGTGTTTAGTTTACATACTAGTACTATTCCATATGTACAAACGTCCTTTTTGCCGGGGGCGNTTCCTAATTTGTGTTGAATCTTGCTATATCTCTAAATAGATCACAGTTGCTAGGACTTTCGGAACTGTGTAGTGAATTAAGGAAAGCTCAAAGCGAGGTATGTTTGCTAAACTCCTCTTTTAGAATTGAACCCCATAATATCCTTGTAAGTCCCGTGCTACTCATTATAAATTGATTATTCCGAATAAGCCTTGTGTCAAAAGATATATGCATTCAATATGTATTCCAAATGTTCTTGTTATGTTGAGTTACTATTTGAGAAAGTTATTTAAGTATGGTCTGTGTGTTAATATGTTATGACTTGAAAACGTGATTCTAATGAAAGCTATCATGTCGAATTGTGTAAGAAATCACATGTTCCTAAGACCCTTAATTGATCAATTGTGTACTTAAAGTCTTGAATAGAAATGTTTGTTATTGACAATCTGTGATGATGTTTGAAAGTGAAAAAATAAGTATAGAATATGAAATATGACCAACATACCAACAATGATAGTACATTTAGTGCCATTGTGCCAATGAAACAAAGAGGCGAGGTTTTTTGGGAGTATCGTTTAGTCACCGAGGAAGGTAGGTCAAAATAACCTTACCCCAAAACTACACGTGCCAGTGTAGGAGTGATTGAGGGGTAAGTCTCCGTGTTAATGTAATGAGATTGTTTCCCGTTAAATGGGATGAGAATGATCTGTTGAGATGATTCTCCCTTAATGGGTTAACCCACACGGCATTGTGGTGAGACGACTTATCCGGTCGGGCTGAGATCGGACGCCATGCCGTGCACATGGTAGTATTATGAGTGGATGTTTCGGGGTGAGACGGCTTAGTCGATCTAGCTGAGATCGTACTTCGTGCCAAAAACACGGTGGTGTATCGGTGCTAAATATCTCCCAACTTAAAAAGATTTAAACTTACTTGAAATTTACCTTTCCCCTAACTTGACACCTTGATGTTGTTGAATCTCTTAATGATTTCGTGTTTTCTTCTCCGTTTACTGTTATTCGTTCTAATGAGAGGGTGTTTAGTTTACATACTAGTACTATTCCATATGTACAAACGTCCTTTTTGCCGGGGGCGCTGCATCTTTAATGGATGCAGCTGGTTCCATAGCAGGTGGTGTGGATCAGTGACAGCAACACACCCTCTCCTCAGCCGACTTGGTGAGCCCCACTTCATTTCGGGGTCCTGTATCTCTTGTCCTTTGTACATAGCATTTTGAGGTATAGTCAGGGGCCTTGTTGCCGGCACTGTCTTAGCACTCTTTTGTTTCTCTTAGAGGCTTCGTAGACATAGTGTGGGTTGTATCTTGTTTTGGGAATGTTAAACTAGATTTGTTGTAATCGTATCACATGTTCCACTTCTCACATATGTATAGTGTACTGTTTTGGAGACTTGTTAATGACGTAACTAATGAAACTGAACTGGTTTTGTACACATGACCTATTACCGTCTAATTAATGAGATATATTTTTCTCTTTATTCATGGTTGAGTTGGGTAGACGGCATTGTGTAGGCTTGCTTGATCGGGGTAACTCTGTTGAGTGTCGGTCGCGTCCCCTGAGGTCGTGGCGTGACAAAGTGTACTTTGGCATTACCAATGTCTATATGGGATTTTGATCCTTGGAATAGGTTCGTATCATGATTTATGACATGTACATAAAGTTTGATGTCATTCCAAATTGTTTAAGTATGATTCAAACGCGTTAGCCGAAGTTTGAATGTTTGAAAGTTAAAAGAAGGATTTTGATTGTCGGTTCATCATTTGGATATTATTCGTGGCGTTTCTAACCTTTGGATAATTTTGGATAAGGTAATTGGACTTGTTAGTGTGATTGGACGTGGTCCCGGGGGCTCGGGTGTGATTCAGAGTGATTTCAAACTAAGTTTGGGTGCTTTGAATACTCATGGTTGTTGGTGCCGGTGTTGTTCATCGTGATCATGAGGTGATGTGCGCGATCGTGAAGAAGGAATTTGGGGGTTGGTGGCTTGTGCTACGCGATCGCAACTTGGAAACCGCAATCGCCGAGAAGGGATGATGGGCCAGAAAGTTTGCCTTACGCGAACGTCATGTTTGGTTCGCGGACGCGTAGGTCTGGGGTGTAAAGCTTCATGATCACGTTTTGCTATCCGCGGTCGCGATTGAGGAATTTTGGGCAGCTGATTTTTGGCCTTCGCGATCGCGAGGGGATTTCCGCGACCGCAGAGAGGAAGGGCCTGAGCAGAATGTTTTTAATTACAGGACTTAGCCCATTTCTCTCACATTTTCACTTGGTTGGGTGAATTTTGGAGCTCTTGGACGGGTGATTTTCATCATCTATCATGAGGTAAGTTATTCCCACTTGTGGTAAGTTAAATACATGAGTTATGTATGGATTTAAACATGGAAATTTGTGAAAATTGTGGGATTTGGAAGAAATCCTAGAATTTGATCTTTTTGGATTTTGACCACGAAATTGGACATGAAATTGGGAGGTAATATTTATCTTCAAAAAGGTTTGAAATTCGGGCACGTGGGCCCGAGGGTTGACTTTTCGAGCGGAGTTGGGCATTGTTATAAATTGTTAAAATATAAGCATTTGGAGTATTATTTAGATTGATTTGTACGTTTATTGACTAGTTTCGGATCGACGGGGATTGGTTTGAGGGGCGTTGGAGCCGGTTATGGAACTTCGGAGCGAGTTAAGTCTCTTGTCTAACCTTGAAAGGGGAAAACTACCCTGTAGGTGTGTATTTGTTATGTGCTACTTATGGTGGGGGCCACGTACGCACTAGGTGACAAGAGTCCGTACGTAACTAATATCATGTTTATGTCCGGGTAGACTTAAGACTTTATCATACAATATTTGTATTATCTGAATTCAACTTGTTAGTTTAATTACCTAAGACTTATAAATGAAATGTGATTAGAGATCATGTTATATCGAATCTCATTACCTTGAGTTGTTGGCAAGATATTCAAAAATTGGTAAAAGTCATGATTACTTTACGTTCCCATTTTTACATTACAAACACGTAGCTCGTAATTCGATAAGTTTCTTCTCTTCCTGGGGATCGGACCGAACGCCTCGGCAGTATATGTATATATGAGATGCATCCATGGATCGGGCCGTATGACATCGGCAGTGCATGTACACGATTATGGATCGGGCCGAACGACCTCTGGATAATTAGTGCGTAAAATCGCTAAGAGTTCGAATACCCACGAGATTAATCTCATGATTGAACTTGGAAATTTCATGATGTTCTCTTTATGACCTGAGATCCGGTATTTAGCTGACAGTTCTTATTTGTTAAAATGGCATGTGGAACTTGGGGATTTATAAACTAATGATATTTTGCTAACGGATTTCGTTATTTACTATTCCTTATTCTATTGATTCTGTCGTATTTCATGCCTGCTTATGATTCCTGCATTTTATTTATTGGAACACTAGTAAATGTCGATGTCGACCCCTCATCACTACTTCTCTGTGGTTATGCTATATACATACTGGGTACGCGTTGATTTACGTACTCATGCTACACTTTGGCACTACACATGCAGGATCTGACAGGTTCATTTGGTGGTCATCCTGGCACGTAGGCGGCTCTACTGAGGGGACTTTATGGTGAGATGCTTCCTATGCTACGCGCCGCAGACCTTAGAGTCTCCATTTTTATTTATTTACTTTATCCTGTCTATTTTATATTTTATACAGATGTTGTATTATTATTACACTCTTTAGCAGACGCTCATACACATGTAATACCAGGTTTTGGGATATTTTAGTTGATATTTTACGGGATTGCACAACATTGTCACCTTTCATCTTCATATCTTACTGGTTGTATATATATCCATGATTTTAAATGCGCAAATTTCTTTATTTATAAAACTCATGATTTAAAAATTAATAAAATGAATAATTAATTTGATAGTTCACTGTTGCCTTACCTAACGGCGCTGTTTGGTGCCATCACGACCTATAGCGGGAATTGGATCGTGACAAATATAATCAAATGACATAGATCAACTATGTATGTGTAGCATGGAAGTTATATGAAATGTGATCCAAGCATGCCAATTTCCAACTGGTCCAACTAAAAAATAAGTCAGAGTGAAAAATAAACTGAATACTTTATTTCTGCAGAAATAACCTCAAATATCCTTAAACTGAAATCATTACCTGAAACCTTAAACTGAAACCAGATTGTGTCAATAAAGAAAATTTAAGAGGTTACAAACTCCCACTGAAACTGAATATCCTTAAATGATATGACACCCATATGAGCAACATACTCATGAAAACCTTGAGTGATAGTCCCTTAATAAGTGGATCCACAACCATGGAGTTTGTACCAATAGGCTCTATAGATACCTAGTCACTGTGAACTCTTTCTTTAACAACCAAGAACTTTATGTCAATATCCTTGGACTATTACCGAACTTCTATTGTTATTGGAATACAAGACAGCTAACTTATTGACACCAAATAACTCAAGTGTGCTTTCAACTTTATCTATAAATTTGCAGGCAGTGATATAATTCTGCAATCATATTCTACAATTAGATGCTTGTAACAACCCGGCCGGTTGTTTTGAATATTGTAGCACTATTCCCTCATTTATCGCTTCTTCTATGTTTAATTATGGTCATGTGACTTCCCAGGGTGGTTGGTTCGGTTCCGGGGATGTTTCGGAGTGAAATAGGACACTTAGTCCCAAGGTTGAAGGCTTAAGTTGAAAGAGTTTACCGGAGTTGGACTTTTGTATAGACGATTCCAAAATGGATTTTTGATAGTTCTGATAGCTTCGTATGGTGATTTTGAACTTAGCTGTATGTCCGGATATTGATTTGGAGGTTTGTAGGTCATTTTGGCTTGAAATGCCGAAAGATGGAAAGTTGAAGGTTCGGAAGGTTGGGAAGTTTGACCGAGAGCTAACTTTGTTAATATTGGGTTTAGATTTTGGTTCTAGGAGTTGGAATAGGTCCGTTGTTTTTTATTTATGACTTGTGTGCAAAATTTGAGGTCAATCGTACTTGGTTTGATAGGTTTCGGCATTAGTTTTAAAAGTTTGAAGTTCATTAAGTTTGAATTGGGGTGCGATTCGTGATTTCGGTGGTGTTGATGTGATTTGAGGCTTCAACTAAGTTCATATCGTGTTTTTGAACTTGTTGGTATGTTTGAATGGGGCCCAGGGGTCATCGGGTATGATACGGATCATGTTCGGCTCATCTTTGGACTTGTAGGACAACTAATGTATCCGGTTCCGGTTTCCTTATACGCAATCACGAGGGAAGGTCCGTGATCGCAAAGGGTTGTTTGGTGACTGGTGGAAGATAGTCTATGCATTCACGATATTGGGCATGCGTTCGCGAAGCCTTGAGGTCTCAGGTCATCGCGATCGCGTGAAGGTTCACGCATTCGCGTATTGGAATGGTCATCTGGAGAGTCAGGCTTTAAGCCTATGAGATCGCGTAGTGTTGCCCGCATAAGCGAAGGGGTAGCTTTGTTTAGCATCGAGTTCGTGATAGAGTTTCCGCGGTCGCCTAGACCATTATGGTGGGCAGTGAACTTTTGTTCTTCGCGATCGCGAGGGGATTTCCGTGATCGCGAAGAGGAATAATTGGGCTGCAGATATTTAATTCCAAATCGAGAGTTAGAGTACCATTTCCATATTTTGAGTTATAGAGCTCGGTTTTGGGCGATCTTGGAGGGGATTTTCACGTCTTGGATCGGAGTAAGTGTTTTTGACTCGGATTTGTTGTTATATCTTGATTTCATCTTTGTTGTAGCATCTAAATTAGTGGATTAAAGTGAAGAAATGGGGGATTTTGGGGAAACGTTTAAAAAATGAAAAATGGAGGTTTGAAGGCCGATTTGAGGTCGGAATTGAATAATTTTGGTATGGTTGGACTCGTAATCGAAAGGGTGTCCGAAATTTATGAATTTTGTAGGGTTCTGATGTGCGAGTCTTAGATTGATTTTTTAGGTTGACTTTTTTTATTTTGATAAAGATCAAAACTTTATTATTTAAAGTTGATTGCTACGGCATTATTTGTTGATATTAAGTTGTTTGTGACTAGATTCGAGTCATTTGGAAGGCGATACACGAGGGAAGGGCTTGTTGGAGTTTTGATTTGTGCGGTTTGAGATAAGTAACACTTTTAAACTTTGATTTGAAGGTATTTAACCCTAAGGACTACGTTATATGAAAGATATTTGGGTGACGTATGCGCTTGGTGACGCGCGTGTGAGCATTGCACTGGTTTGTTCATGGTTTGGGGAGTCCTTTATGATAATACCGGGCTTGTGTTGCTATCATATCATATTATCCCCCCGTCCCCTCTACTTGTTTGATTATTTGAACTGTGATTCATGTTTGACATCATGTCTAGGCTATGTGCTAAGTGCATGAGACTTGATACGGCTATTCTTGCTGGTTCTGAGTTATATACTTTATTTACACACATGTTCTCAGTCATGATACTACATCCGTGTATGATATTTATGTCTCGGTACTTCTTATTTGATTCCTCACATGTTATTGATATTGCTTAAGGGTAAAACTATTTTATTAAAAGTATTGAGATGAGTTCATCTAAAACTTGAATGGTAATTGACTGAATTTGGGCCTTAGAGCCAGTTTGGTACTGATTTTGAGGTGACGTGTACGCCATGCCCATATTAGGCTGAGTGTCAGTTTTTTGAGGTGACGCATGCACCAGGCCTCATTATTGGGCTAAGTGATTATAATTAGTGCTTGGGCAGGATTCCCCCCCTTCGGAGTCTGACATGCCAGCAGTGGGCACAGGCACAGTGTTTCATATATGTGCTTGATGATGGGCAGTTATGCCATGCACCCATATAGTTCTAAGTATAAATGCTAATGATGGATCTACTATGATACTGTTGATTTACATGTATACATGACATGTAGGCATAGTGATGTACTTTCCTCATGATAATCGGTAATTGACCTGTGTTATCTGTGTGGAGTTTTAAACCGTTATACTTGAAAGCATGCCTAAATTTCTGAAATGAGAACGAGATGTACTTGATATCATTGATATCATATTTCTATGGTTTATCAATTATATTCTAAACTGTTATCGGTTATTGGTACTAGCACTTGACTATTATTCTGAGCTCGTCACTGCTTTCAAACAAAGGTTAGTATTGTTACTTATTGAGTATATTGTGTCGGTTGTACTCATACTACACTCTGCACTTCGAGTGCAGATCCAGGTATACCCGGTCGAGGTGATTTTCTGGCTTGAGTTGTGCCAGTTTGCTTGGGAGTCTACGAGGTAGTTGCCATTCCGTCTGTA